>JAPYZM010003223.1:0-27987 GCA_030522845.1 Psyttalia concolor
GGTATAGAAAACGTGACCGATAACTCGATATTTTTCCGCGAAAATTCTTCTATACCCCAAGTAATTATCCCTCTTACCTCTGAAACCGGTCTGAATGGTTTAACATTTGTAATTAATTAAAAAAAAATTTTATTAAGCTCCGTCAAAAAATGTGAGAGATTCTCTCACTGCGCGCCTAGAGGCAGTTGGCGAGGCGAGCGCTTTGGGTGAGCTCGATCGCGACCGATAAAGGCCGAAGAGCTGAAAGGTGGTGGGGCGGTGGGGTGGGGAAACCGGAAATCTGTTCGCAATTTTTGTATACACAATGTAAATAATATATAAATATAATTAGTTCCAAATTTAAGACGTAAGTACGATCAAATATTGTCTCATGGGTTAATGGAGCGTCATTTCGATTTTTCATATTTCAACGAAGATTTTACAATTTTATGAATTCCATTTTCTAGTTTTATTGAGGGGTTCCCTCATTGCCGAGGGGTTCAATTATTGACAAGATTTTGGTTGTTTTCATTCCATTGAGAGATACAAAATTGTCGAGAATTGTCTAGGTAATTACCCTACCATCTACTAATTATGAAATCATTCAATGTTTGAATAATAGACTCACTGGGAAAAAAAACAATTATCCCTATCAAATATTTTACGGACAATCCAAGGACAGAAATCTACCCACAAAATCTAGCCTTAAATTCTTGTTTAAAGAATATTTGATTGACAATATTATATTTATTTCTCAGTGAATTGAGCATAATGACAATCATTTGTTTGTTCCCGCATTATATATTCTACCATTATCAGCATGAAAAATTCAACTAACTGATGTAGATTGCCATCAAATGTCTAATGGAGTTAAATAAACATAAACAAACGTCGCATTACGATAATGAAATCAGCCTCGCAATTATACCTCCACAATTCCCAGACCGTCATCAACTGAAATTATCCCCAAAATAAATAACAATCAACTCACAGTTTTTCGGCGAGCACAGTCAAATCCCCCGGCACCTGGGTGAGTCCTCTCTCCGAGCAGTCAAGCTCCTGTCCCTCGCAGGAGCACGCCCACGGGCATCTGCCGCCGTTGAGATCCTCCATAGTACCAGCATTATCAAAGCCAAAACCTCCCAAATCAGTGCTGTGCGAAGCACCACCAAGTACAGACAGTACAAGTAGCAGTCCCCAGGCGCAAACCACCGAACCACAACTGACGCCCAACAGGCGGATCGACCACGTTGGTGTCATGGCACGTGCCATAGCGAGTAGTTTCTCGTTTATACTCTTGACCTTCTCGTTAGATCCCTCGAGTATTTCCACAAATTTACGAGAGCGTTTGTTACCACTGACGCTTGTAATGCGAACAATATTCTCAGACGGTATGATAACTCGATGACAAACACCAAATTGTCCATTCAAATGTTGTACACGAGTACGACTAATGACAGTTTCAAGATTTTGTTCGCTGTTACGAAGACGACTGATTGTTTGATATCGTGATGAATCATTGATTTGTGGATTAACACTTATGTTGAATGCTGGCACTTTGTTGTCTTTGATTGAGCTCGCTGTACTGCAGGCCAGGGCAACAGCATTGGCAATGTTTGCCGTTGATACTGATGATTCTACAGCATGTGACTGGCCCGTTGGGGGGCCAAGCACAGGGCCCCCTTCTCGGCCGGTAGACCCTGTCTCGCCTACACCGGTGTCCACCACTAACCCCAGTACCCGATCCTGCTCATCCCGTTGGGGCAAGGCCGGTGACTTTATCTTGATGCTGTTCAATGTCCAATTTTATAAACGTACCCTATTTACAGGGTACGTATCACTTGTTCCAAGGAGAAGTTTAATTGGTGGCCCTTCTTGTTTTTTCTTTTTTTTTATATACTCTTGAAATACCACCTAAGGTGGAGGGAATGGGGGTTATTGATTGTGGAATTAAAGTTTATGAGGTTGGGGATTATTGAGGTTTGCGTTTTTTTATAGGCGGGGTTTACATTGATGGAGGTGCTACTTCACTCTGGTTGATGAGGAATTCGGAATGTGCGTAGGCATCACCTGGAATCATAAATAAAGAACTGAGGTGAATGGGGGTTATTAATTGTGGTCAGGACTTGAGTGGTGCGGGATATTATAAGGGAGACCCGGGCAAAACGGATCACCCAAATTTATTCATTTTTTTCATTTTTTTACGATCTACTCTATACCAGGCAGCTTGACACCTAGGAGACTAAGAGAATATAAAAAATGAAACCTAAAATGTTCTTTTCAACAATTATAAATCTATTACACAATAAAAACGATATTTACACGAATAATTGATAATAACGATTTTGACGTAAAATGGCGTACACTACAAAGGGGTAATGGAGATACACATACAGATACACATAATTTTCAGAAAAAATCACGCCCTCGCTATGCATTTGAAGCAATTTTGGGATTTTTTCAAATTTTCGAGTGCTCCGTTTTGCCCGTACGAGCTAAATAATGACGAATTAGTTATAATTCTTTTGCACTATGCTATTTAGGCTAAAAAAATAGAAATCCAAAAAAAAATTATCTATGTACCCTTTGGAAAATCAAAGCGTTCCATTTTGCCCTTATCTTCCCGATATAAATATATATTTTATTTTTGGGGGGTGATTCATCAAGAGAGGAGTTGTTCAAAAGCTCTCCATTTCCGACGTTTTTGTAATATGGAAGGAGAAAATTTTTTTATAAAGCCGAGCCTTTTACTAATTCAGTTGTTGTTTTTTCCCCCTTGTCTATTAAAAACTTCATGATTGCGTGATGCTAAACCACAAGTCAAGTTAAGTTAAGTTGTGGTTTTTACGAGTCGAGAACGGAGAGAAAGGAAGTAAAGAATCTTAAGAGCGATGACTCGGCGAGACTGACGAACGAGGTAAGTTAGATATCATCCTTGCAAATCCTTCTGGAAAGCGAGGGCGGTACGGAGAAATATTAAAATTTCAAAACAGTATTCTTGATTTGAGGCACTTGACGATAGACGATAGACGAGATAAAAAGGGGGGTAGAAGGAAGAAATTGAGAGGTAAAAAATTGTGAGGAGTAAAAAAAAAGGGGAGAACCACCCGCAGTGTGTAGTTATAAAGTGGAGCTTCTGTGCAATATCGAAAAGTAGGAGAAAAATATGCTTCCGTGGCACAATCAAAGCTACGAATGCATTCCAAGCACGCTCGGTAGGAGTTTCGAGGCATATTGGAATTTTTCTTCGGTACATACAGAAGCCCGTACCTATTCCCTTCTCATTTTACAACCCGAGGTATCTGTACATCCTCTCCAGATGTTGTCTGACAAACGCGGTAGGAACAACTACGGGTTTTTTATGAACGTTAGAATTTCAAGTGCAATGATGGAGAACACGTCTGATTTTTTTTCATTATTTATTTACCGATACATTGCGCTTAATGGAATGCTCTATTTGTATCAAATGAATAGTTCCAACGGTGCATGCTGTCATCTATTATCTAGATTGAATCCTTCTTGTATACACTCGTTTCCCTGAGTCATTGATAATTTTTATTCTCAGCAAACTGATTTAGTTGTTCGTCGAGGCTTATCAGTTTGGGAATATTAGATAAGATTATTTGGATATACTTCGAATTGTCCTTCAGAAATGAGTGGCCGAATATATTTAGATATGCAATCCCTGATATGTGTATATAAAGAAAAAAGAATTTCATGGGTTTCATATCCGAAGTGACTCACATATTTATACTGCAATTTTACTGAGTCATTGATATTTTGCTTCTCACGTTTTATCAGCAGGTGAATATTGGATAAGATCATTTCTCGAGATTCCTTCAATTTTCCCATGTCCAGCAAACGTCTGGGGAACAGCTCGAGGTTGTGCTAATTAATCTCTTGATGAATCAACATTATCTCTGAACAAATTTTTATTTGCAATGGATTTATTACGAAATACTCTAGGAACAAATTAGAAATTTCAATTATGAGCGCATAATAAGAATAATAATAAAAGCCTATAACTTTTCATTTTGAATATTCCTCTATAGGAGTTCTCGGCTAAATGAGCTGGCGGAAGCATGCGCGGAATAATAACAATGATTAATATCAAGGAAAAAATCCAATCCCCCTGAAAAAACTAAGATCCTAATAAATTGAGTCTCCCAAAGCCAAAATAACCCTCCACCCAGTTGACAAAAATTCACACTGACACTTCCCAGAGTTATTCCAGCTAATCAAAACACCCTCCCTGAAAATGCAATAAATACAGGCGTGTTATATAGTTCCAGCATACTCTCCGAGAATCGATAACTCGATTAGCAGTCGCTCGGTTGCTGTTGGCATACAGTTAAGGTGCCTCACAGGCAGAAGGAATCCCTCCTGCCTCCCCACCATTTCCCAACTATCTCCAACCGTGAGATACTGAAGCGCTACAGCGTCAGTTACTGTGTGAGAAATACATACGCACGAAATATTCCCGGAGCACTCTCGATCGGATAATATGTCTGCTCCTGTGATGTCGAACTCGAAGGCGGCCCGGAAAGTGCAGAAGCGAGTGAGAGCGGTGGAGAAACCGAGGAGCGGGCAAAAAGGAGAGAAGCAATATTAGCTGGATGCCTTGTCATCGACCTCGGGGGTCTTGTCGCTGCATTAATTATGGACGCTGGCGAATATTAATTGAATCGAAGTGGTAACTTTTTTTTCCCCCTTTTCCTTGCCTCGCTGATGAGTCTCGAGGGTCCTCAAAAGACCGTAGACAAGAGTGAGAGTTGGGTGAGTGACTCCCCCTCGATAAGGAGAGGAGCGCACATATGTCCGAGGGGTTTCAAGCCAAAGACGGAGAAATCGAATTTCAACCGAGGGCTAGTGCCCTCGTCTCCTGGCCAAAGTCACTTGGAGGCAGCCCCCAGTTACTCTGTCCACCACCCTGGAATATAGTGGCCAGTGGGAGGGGACAAGTTCAAAGGAAAACGCTGGATTCACTGGAAAACCTAATTTGTGAAGGAAAAAAAATTGAACGTCCAGGGAATTGTCTTCAGAGGAATCCACCCGAGTTTCTTCCTTCGACGATTGGATGAGAAAAAATAGGAGAGCTCAAGGTTCTGGTTCAGTTGAAACTAAGTGACACGAAAAGGGACGATCCGGGGGGGGAGGACTGGTGAGAGAAAAAAGTTGAATTTTTCTTGTACTTCATTTCAAACGCCGGGTTCAATTTCTTTGGCCTTTCAGGTGAATCTTTTGATGGATTGATTCGTTAAAGTGGGGGTTGTTCAATGGGGGAATTGCCTCGATTCTCAGAAAATGTAGACAAGAATTCTGGATGTCCTTGGTTTAACGTCCAAGTAATGAGGTTGGAATTTTGATATAATCTTAGGTAAACACTGATTGTGATGTTCACGGTCAGGGCAAATGCGACGTATTTGTATCCAAAAACGGTCCAAGTTTAGACCAGGGTTGACACTTCGGACCTGATGCTCTACTGGCTCGGGTCATGCGACCAGATATCTTAATCTAAGACCTTAGACCGAAAGATGTGACGTATGAACTAACCTGGCGATATCTTAAATTTTGAAGACTTAAGGAACAAAACATTTTATGGGCAAGACATGTTTTCTGTCCTTCCAAAAGTCCTAAGTCAAGGATTTTCAGAATTAAGTAAGAATGACATAAATCTAGAGACCCAGACGTTTTGAAGAAGCGCCAACGAGTGTCTTCACTCCAGACACCAGGTTTTCTAGTGCATTCAAATGTCCCTCAATTCTCAGATCAACCATTACTGCCTCATCTTTGATACCAACATCAAAGATGAGACAGTAATGGTCGATCAGCATTGGGCCGGATTCACTCGCATTAGTCTCTCCTATCAATATTCGAGAAGAACTGATAGACATTCCAATTTAGCTGCGTCCTCAGAGAACAATAACACAGTGTAGAGGTAGACATCCGCTTTCAGGTCTTATTCGACGATTTAGGGTCCTTCAGAGTGGGCTTTAAAATACGACAGTAAGGGTCTCGAGTAGCCGATACTGCTTTTTTTTTCTTCAACTGAGTAGTGCAGGGGGAGAGCCTTCTTTATTCAAACCAATATTGTGAGGTTCTTATCTCGTATAAATTTGTAAACCACTCGGGACAAGAATTTTCCGAGTTCGAGGAGTCGAGATAGCGAGTCCATGTGGGGGATAAGAGTGTCGCATTTCCATCCCAGGTATATGTCGATAGCATACCTACCTATCGGCAGGCATGGCCGGGTCATTAAGATCCATTTTCTATCTATTTATCTTGTTTTCTATTTTTTTTACTTCTCCCGGAGTGAGTAAAGGTCGTGAATACTGATCGAAGCCCATCTAGTCTGTTGAATTCTTCATTAAGGGAAGAAGTGAAATTTAAATACTTCAAATTTAAATACTTCATAGGAGGCAACGACTTATTGACAGACTTTTGATATATAATAGAACATGCTAAAAGGTGACAAAAATAATGACTAAAAACGATTTTATCTCGTATATCAAGCACAACATCTGTTTTTGCCTTTACACGGAGATAAATTGTCTGTAATAATTACCGAACTCATAATTCGCTTTTCTATTACGGAATCGAAAAAGGCAAGTGGTGAGATCGTAATTTGTTCAGACAATTCAAATAAAAATTAACGAACTTAGGAAAAAGCTCCCTATGATATATAAAGGAACATTATCAATCCAATGGGCATAAACAAATTAAGATTTAGTACCGCTCAGAACAATACACTGAGAGAAAAACGTACTTTTGGCTGAAAAATTAATTCTTGTTTCAAGAATATTTTTTACTATCGCATAATTCTTGAGCCAATCTTTTTCTTTTGTTCCTTTGTTCCTTAAGTATTTTTCATCGACCAGAGAAGGAAAGTTATAAGGTTTTTCATTCCCTCGATAACGTGCGTACTTAAGGGACCCCAGAAAATGATTGGCTTAAGAATTATGTCATAGTTCAAAATATTCTTGAACCAGGAATTAATTTTTCAGCCAAAAGTACGTTTTTCTCTCACTGTAACAAACAAATTATAAAATATCGCTGACTAGTTGGGATAATTCACGCTCATCAACACCAGAAAGTTTCCAACAATTATCTAAACCCCATAAACATCCTTTACCATGAATTACACCTCATTTACTACTCCACGATTTATAAATACCAATACATTGATTCCACTCTGATAATTAAGTCTGTTACTGTATTTATAGAGGCATGAGAGAGTACATCCATAACTCTGTAGGCAATATCACAGCTCAACGATGCGTTTATTAATTATTGTTTTACCGAGTGTATCTTCCAACATATACAATGAATTTCAATGCACTAGCGCGCTTTCCCACCAGTCCCCCAAATGCATCGAAACCACAGAACGTGCTTTATCCACTCAAAGCCAAGCTCGAATATCATTATCGAATTTCACGTTGACTGGTTAATGCCAATGATTTTATTATTGGGATATTTCAAATATGATATTGTTATGAATTCGGGGGTATTTCTGTATTGTAAACCGCCGGTTAACTCACCGAATTTCAACGATTCCGAAATTTGTGAAAAATAAAATAGACTGGTTTGTTAACTAATACTGTTTGTTATTGTTATTGTATGAACACGAGGTGGATTCGTTGCTTCTGCAAGCGTTTATTGTATTAAATATCGCCCCGAAAAATTTGTTTCGATACGACCAATACATAAAGTGGCTTTGTATGCTTCTGAAGTTTGATTATTGTAAATTGAGCAATTAGAGTATTCAATTATTATCAGGTCATTTTATAAATGCGTACTAGTATTGAGTTCTGACTGGAATAATTTTATTTGGTGTCGGTGATTTTTATCACTCAAATTGGATAATAAGTGTTTTTTTACGTTGAAATTTATTCTCGAAAGTCCAAATATTTTTCATTTTGACCAGTTTTCAGAAAGTCCCTGAATATCTTCGAGTGGAATAACCAGAACTTAATTTTTTGGGGGATTTCATTTGTCTGTGACATTACTTCATATCAAAAAAGCGTGTGCCACGGATTCCCTCGAAAATTTCGCCATTTTCATGGTAAAGACAATTGCAGATTTTTCCCAAAAACCCATCAATTCCCCCAAATACCATGATTTTCCTTACCCGCTACATCTACATATTCAGCAAAAAAAAACATTTCATAATAACGAACAACCGTGAGAAATTTTCCCTCCAAATGCATGAGAAAGAAATTCACTCCAAATTATCTCCTCCTCCCCCGACTCTCGTTGGAACAAAGACCTCCCAAAAAAACGAGATAAAAAAAGAGGAAAAACTTGAATAAAAAAAAATTCGAATAATGAGGAACATGTACGGATGCTGTAGTAAAATGATCGGCCCAGTGGCGGCGTACACGCACATGCCAAAGGCGAAACCCAAAACGAGTCATTACGCCCCCTCACCTCTTGCCCCCACTTTCCATAAGTATACATCTCCCTTTTATATAATACCTCATCACCCCTCCAACCCCATATCCACATTCTTCATGTTATATTCCTTTTAACTTCACCCATTATTTTCATGCGAAAATAACCAGAGTAACATTCTCAAATTCTCAGTATAGATTTTTGTCGTCTCTCATATTCAGTTGAAATGGGAATGGGGGGGGGGGGGGGAGAGTTTACAAAAGAAACGAATTGACTCTGAAAAATTGAAAGTTTACATTGGAAGGAAGGAATGTTTGGGCAACGCTGGAGCGTCTAATGGCCCGCGCGAAATGGATTTTTGAGGGTCTTTTTTCTCCCTCCCTCCCTCTCTCTCATTTCCTTTTGGCAATGATTTCGAGGAAGAAGTGGCATGGGGAGGGGTGAAGGGCCGGGGATAACTGAGACTCCATTGAGACTGCGGTATCCTCAAACTGTGATCGATATTGGTGGGTTTAGAGGACTTGGATATCGTCGATTAAGTACAGTGGGACTCGCCTTGCGACTCCGATGAGGCTTCCATCGACGAACCATCTCGTGTTTCTTCTCTCCCTGTACCGCTTCTTCTCACTTTGGAGACCCCAAAGGAGAATATAAGAGAGCTTGAGGTGGCAGAAGGGGCGACGGAGGGAAGGGAGTGCGCGTTACCCGGGGATATTAGGTTTCCCAGTGCGGTTTTCAACCACCCACTCAATCGTCTGATCGGTCGACTTCGCCCCAGGGAAATCACACTAGATACGGCTCTTTCATTCATCCCTTATTCCGTCGGGTGGTTGGAAGATCTGTCTCACCTGCATTGAAATAACAGTGCACAGTGAAAAAGTATGTTTTTTTTGTTGAAAAGTATGTCTTCACTTGTATCGAGAGACTCACGCCTGAAAAATTGACGACATCCGAATGAAAAAATCTCTTTATTTATTTCCGGAGACTCTATTTGATATGGGTAGGATTGAAACAAGTCAAGGAACTTTCCATTTCAGGTCGATTTCATCGACTGACATTGAGTATGTCAAAAAAGTTGTCCAAAATTAGAAGATCATCTCAATTGCTGGATTAAAATTCGATGAAACTGGTAAATGAATACATAATTTTTTGATTGGGCACAAATTTAGCGTGACAATTTAAGAAGTTCAATTATCTTAATTACGAATTCGATCTGCGAAGATTATTCGATTTTAATGAAAAAATAATTATAATCGAACGACAGTTCCCCTCCTGTTAATCACCAATGCCAGGGGAAAAAAAAATTCAATTAGAATCTCATAAAAAAATCACGTATCACCAAATTCACTCTCACGTGAGAATTCCGTGCAATCACAAAAGAATTTCCTCACCCCATAAATTCTATTCACCAACCCCCTTTGTCTGAGCTGTGACCGGAATTACGATAGGACACTATTTTTTCATCGCTCCTCCATTCCACCAGTGATTTCGTGCAAAATCAATTTATCCGTTGATACAACGACGACCGAGCCCTGGATCCTTTTTCCTCCCGCGGAGGAACGCGAAGAAAAAAAAAGCCCCCAAGAAGCCAGGAGCTACAGAGAACCACGCCAAGAATGTAACGTTATTATAACCCGTGGAAATGGGAGGATGGTTTTTCCTTTTACTCAGAGGGCTTTCTAAGTCACGTGTAGACCATTCCGATGAGCCTCCTATCCGTAAAGGGGGAGAGAAGCATGTGCCCACGGGAGAAATGAAATACGTTTTTTATTCACCAACTCGAAAATTAAATGGACGAAGATAAATATCGATTTGCCAATAGTTTATATAATACAATCTATCTCCCAAGTCTGAAATGCGCCAGGAATAATTTCAAAACCTATCTCTCAAATCACTTTATTCTCAATAGTAGATACCTCCACTCACAGTCGTTTGTTCTCAATAAACTTCTCCATCCGCTACAACCAATGGAGCACGTTGTTTTAAAAAAAAAAGTTCTCACACCGATAGACGACTATAAAAGGCCATACCCATCACTAAGTGCTTTCTTATCACTCCGACTTTGATGTCGAACATATCGCCATCTAAACGCTTCCACCCCCCCCCCTGCCCCCTTTCCTCCCTTTCAAAATTACCCTGACAAGAGGAAAACGACCAAAACAAAGAGTCCCATTTAAAAATAAAAAGTAAAAAAAAAAACAATTGTCCCGTCTTTGTTCCATCTCTCACATCCGGTACGAGTGACTCTACGGTCTATTAAATCTCAGTGCGGGTAAAAACTTTTTACCGAATTCTATTTGTCTTTTCCTCTCCTTCCTTTCCCACTTTTCCTTTTTCTCCGCCCCCCCCCCCCCCCCCCCCCCCCCCCCCCCCCCCCCCCCCCCCCACCCCCTCCCCCCCCCCCCTCGTTATTCGTTTGTCGACATTTTCTCTTTGCGCTATCTCTTCCATGCTCCGCCAATCCCAGCCACTTCCGGACGCCGTCTTAGCATCCCGAAAAGATACTTTTGGAGTCCTCCTCTCTTCATTCAGTATAGCCTCCCGCCTCCCCCGCAGTCCGCGACTCTCTACCGAAGTTCCGGCGACCAAACACTAATCGGTCTAGACTCTCGTTTCCCTTTCGTACCCCTCTCCCCTACCGGCTCCGCCAACTATACTTCTGATACTTTTCATTTTTATTTTTTTCCCCCCCCCTCAAACTCGACTCTTTCTTTCTCGCTCTGTTGTCTCAAGCGCCACGAGACCGAGAACGAGAGACGAACGACTCGAGTGCAAAGAAGTTTCTTCTAGACTCGCGAAAGACGGCGCGCAACCAGAGGCGAAATGAGTTTCTTTTTTCTTTCATTTCTCTGTTTTCTTTTTTTTTTTCTCTTTCTTTGACTCTTTCCTATGCCTTGCAACTTGCAGCCTACACTCAGACTATCTCGCTATTAATCTCGTGCTCTGGCTTTTCTCCGTACTATCGCTCTCCATTTCGAGGTTAGATAAAAACAAGACGATTCGCCTCAGGATGACTTTGATGTTAAACTGTCTTGATTTAAACGTGTATTCACTCGTATAAAGTTCACTTCTTCGAATTTCCATGATTATATATTTTTTTTCCTCTGCGACAATTTCTTTATAATTTTTTTTTTCTCAGAGCTATTCATACACTCGGCTGGTCAAATAAAAATGAAGATGTCAATTCGGAGGAGAGCATGAATAGATATGAAAGAAACTTGGGGTCTCGCTTGACTGAGTGTATTCAAATCTTAAAGCAATGGGGAGAAGAGTTTTTTCTTCTTTTCACATAATTTTCTCATTCATCCTGTCATTCTGCTGAGTGAATTGCTGTTATCGAGCGGGTTCCTCATTTTCTTGGTAATTTTTTATCATTTTGGCGGTGTCACGGTGACGACATTACGAGTAAAGTATTAACTGCCTTTTATTTTAGACGAGATGTCTCAAGTTCTTTCAGTTGCAAATTGAAAATGTTTTTATCATTTCGGTGACGAGCTATTAATTGAACACTTCTGTTCCGAAGTTTTTGTCCATCATTATCTGATAATTTGGTAATAAATATATTGCAGAAGTCAATCGAATTCTTCGAGCTTAATTGAGACAAAAAATAATGTTCGTTACTCGATCAAAAATTCTATTACTTCGATTTGTGACATTTTCTTATAGTTAATGACTCTGATATTGACCATGACCACTTTCGCAGTATAGATCAGCCCATTGAGTACCTCAATTCACATTAACTCATCCGCTTTCTATATCTGAAGTGACTTATTCTAAGATTTATCATCAGACGGAGGGCATTCACATCCCGGGATATTCTCCCAGCAGTCTAAATTATAAATTCATATCATAAGAATGCAGAAAAGGTGTTGGAGATAGTCTACTTTAAGATAATTCATAATGATTTTAGGTTACTCAACAGAGGTCGTCACCGGGTTTTCGTCCTTCTAAATCCTTAGAAAAGAGGAAGTATCAAGGATCAAATGCCCTAGATAAAATAAACATTTTTGATACTACTTGCCACCTGTTCCTGATAATAGCCCATGAGAAGTTTCGAGTCCATCATCTCCCAATATAGAAAAAAAATCTCATAACAAATATTTTTAGACATTTGACGGGAAGTTTTTATTAAAGAATCCTGAGAGGATTGATCGTCCCTGTTAGCGATGCAAATATATACCCATTTGATGACGAGGCATTTATGATGGCTGTCACAATTCCCTCTTCACCCTTTTATCAAAGTCGACATTGAATAGCTGTCTAATCAGTGGAAGGAACAGAAATTGTTCCTTCAAATGTTCCAAACGAAGTATCACTATTTGACGTAACTTATTGAATTAAGCTCGTCCATCTTGGGATAAAGTTTCGGAATACATCTTTTTAGAGATTCATTTCGCGATCCAACTTCGAATTTCCTGCTTCCAATCACATCCAAAATATCCTCCGCAAACCCAATTACAACAATACTCAATAGTATATCTCTATTGATCCGCTGATGTGCTAGAAGTCTTTCAATTTACAATGACTCATGTATTCTTCATTCGATTAATTATGTAACTCCAGAACTTTGTATTGAAGAATCTCTGGAGAATTGATTGTCACGCTCACCGATAGATAAAATCACCATTCAATAACTCATTAATCATGAGAAGACACACACTTCACAACTGAAATATGAACGATAAAATATCCCAAGTCAAATTCCGAAATGCGAGTTCATTGGCTGGAACAATTCATGACTTCTCCGCATATAGAAACCCTGCAATTTCCATCAACGCTCGAAATACCCCCATAGCTAATTATATAACCCAAATATAACTTATTTTAATCTTAAACAATCGAACTTTCGCTCTCCCATCAAATCTAAGAATACCATACCACTCCTATTCTTAATGGTAAATCTATAACGACGCAGTCACTTCTGATTCCGTCGAGTGCTAGACAACTTCTGTTCATCTTCATTCTCACTTTCCTTTTATTTTCCAAACCCAACTCAGCCATGTTTCGTCCCTGTTTTTGCCCCATGGCTTTTGCTCTCCGCAATCCTTTTCCCAGAGTCTTTCTTCGGAGCAGAATGGGAAGTGAGTGCTCTCCTCTATCTTCCTCTCATCCCTTTTTTTTCGCTTCTATTCGCCCCCTCAGCCCCAACCACTGCGGAAACAATCCCGCGAGAGAATCGTGGATCGCCACCATCGGTCTTCCTTCCTCATGTCCGCCAGCTGAGGGATCGATTCGGGGTGATAATGTTGAAGTGAAAAAAAGAAGAGAGAAAAAAAAAAGAATAGAACTAATCTTGAGTCTTACGACAGGAAAAAGAGAATCCCACGCGAGAGGGACGCGTTTCTGTGTTGAGTAACCAATAGTCATTTCCAATGAAATGGTGTGAGCATTCTTTGCGATGTCATCGGTACTTCCCCCCCGCCATACAGTTTGAACCCAGGAGAACGATAAGACGTATGTCGTAACCATTTTCCATACCATTTGTCTTCATTCCTACGGTTTATGAATGTCATTTCCCTAGGGTGCAATTTTTTTTTCCAACAGAAAAGTACTAAGGATATCACCAAGTTTTTGACATTTGAAACGATAAATTGGTTCGGACGACGATAAGCACGGGGATTATAGTTTTACGAGGGTGGGATCATTCGGAGAAATGAAATGTTTTGTGAAACTAATTTTGAGAGGTTGTTAAGAGACGGTTGGAAATTGGGTATTAAAGATGTTATGGGGCCGTTAAAATTTGATACAGTTGTGCCAATGAACCCTCGCAAGCTTTCAGCTTGTTCATTATACAATTTGCGAGGCAATGGGAAACGCAGTTCTCACGAGATCTGATACCAAAATAGCTGGAAAATACAATAGGAAAATCGATTTGGATGAAACTCAGCCCTACACGGGATTATTTCTCACCAAAAGCCATCGGTGAAGGAAATTTGCCGAAAGTGCTGTCGACAGAATTCGCAGAAAACGGAAGAATGTGTCGGGTTTTTCTTGTGTTGAACACACAAAACAGACTTTTATTCAAATTTTCAAAGGAAAATATCGATCCAGAATTAATATCGACCTTAAGACCGCTCTTGCTCTAATGACATCGAGGATTTTTTAATGATTTTAAACCTAAAAAATCTACTCGCAAAGAGACAAAAGAAAAAAGAGAGAATTAACCCTCAATATGAAATCGTAAACTCCAATTGTAATTGTCAAAGAATTAATTAAACGAATGCACAATGTAAACAATATTATTTTCCATCCTAAATTGTCGTATGAACAACCAATTCCAGTATTCGTCAAAACTTTACGCAGACGAATCCATCGACGCCTTGAATCCCACTCGAAATCTCCCAACCTATTCAATGATACCATTGAACCACGTAATCCCCCCCGCCATCGCAGCCATCAAAGTATAAAAATTTATTATTCCATCAGACCCTGTGATTTGCACTCACGGGAGCAGTGACCTCGCCCAACACCATGTGTACATAGCATTCGTCACAAAAAATGAGAGCAGGCGTCACGCGGCGCGAGCAATCAATAAATACCACTGCATCTACATTTTTTTAAGTATCATCGAACAATCAATAATACCCCCAGAGTATGATTGTTGTACCAATTCTCGCGCTTTGTTCGACACAAACCGAGGCTCTCGACATTTCTCACTAAACTGACCTTTTTGATCAAACTTAATGACAACTCCATACACCTCTTTTTCCCACACACACATATATATATATATTTTTTTTTTCGCTCCACTTTTTACGAGAAATTGTGATTGCAAGCGACATATCGACGCTTTCATTCGCGATATCCGTTTCATTGACCATTGGCCCACCTCCGCCCCGCCTGTCGTCGAGCCAATATTGACGTGTCACAAGTGGATTTGACGGATCCCTCGATTACGTGTCATCGAGACTATCGTTCAGTGTCCCTTCACCACAAAATCGCTATTACTCTTATCTCCCACACCACCATCACCAACAAGATATTTATATACACTGTGTACACATTGAGTATCACTTCTGCTTCTTCTCTCTCTCTTTCTCTCTCTCTCTCTCTCTCTCTCTCTCTATCTCTCCCTCCTTCTCCTTCCCCAGATGCGTCGCTAAATCGAGTCAATATGCCTGGTGCACACAAGATACCAAGATGCACCGTTATCTGTTTATGAATAACAGTTCTCGAAATTGTCTTTATACGAGGTTAAAGATACGTGCTGGAGGTATTTAAATTGCAACCAGAATTTTATACGTCTTAAAAATTTCGCGGCTCTAGATTTCTGGGGATAACACATCGACTTTATGTCCCTCTTCCGGGGTTTTAAAAAAAATTTTGAACCCCTTATCTCCCACTTCTCTCCCAGATTTACCTTTCAGGTAATTTAAATAATTCAAATGGGAGCGAACAAATCCTTTATTCAAATGTATTATATTTTAATGCACTTTCATTTGACGATAATAATTCGCAAACTCATTTTCATCTGATTGTCGTAAGTTTTCATAATTAGATTATGTCAGAAGGTCAACGTAATTTTTTTCTAATTATAAATACGAAAAATTGATTAAGGTACGCTTTTTAGAAGTGGTACGTGCGTAAAATGTTCCTTTTTTCTGCCTTGTAATGAAATAGTATATTGGGATACAATTGCGGGAAAGGGCTATTCTCCACGTACGACGTTTATACCACAAGTCGAAGACGAGTGATTTAATCGCATGAGTCTAAAGAGACTATTCCCGCCGGTATCAAACTCGATTTTTTGACACACTTTGTGAGAAGTGAGAGTTTGTGCGAAGCGTGCGTAAAAACTCACTTTGCACACAGTGTATTAAAAAAAATAGTCCGATACTTATGGGTTGTAGGGTCATATAACTTGCCTCCATACCTCGTATTATAAATCTCTCGCAACTTACAAAAATAACTTTTTGCAATACCTGCCCAAAAAGTTCACTTTTCGGTACCGGTTTTCGTGCGTAAAGCGGTACTTTTCCGCACAGTGTGCGTAAAAGTCAGAAATCGTGAACCACTTTGCCCTCAAAGCGAATTTTGGCAGATATTGCAAAAAATTAGGTGTGCAACATGTGCGTATCGTCTTTTTGGCCTCGTGTGATCGCCTAGCACTCGTGCGAAAAAGTGCTACTTTACACACTAGTTGCACAATATACTATTCTACACTCGTTACAAAATATAATATTCCACCCCAAGGCTCGTAAAACATCCCAATTACACGGAGAGACAAATTTAATAAAAATTACGTGTCAGTTCCGTAATCTGCTAGTCAAAACAATATTCCGTAAAAATTACCGAACAGTGATGTACTTTTTTATAGAACTTTTCGTACTGTTTTCTGCACTTGTCCTATAAAAACTCGACATTTATCACTGCTGGGCGCAAAATAAGTACAAAAGGTAATAACTTGATTTTTTGCCGCAGCCCAGTCTCAGAATAGTCAGCCTAGTTATCTATCCCTTGTAATGACAATAATTACACAATGTCCATAATCTAACCGTGCGTAAAATCTCCCTTTACACATAGTGTTCAAAAAAATAGTTCGATATTCACGGGATGTGGATCATATGACTTGACTCCACCTCGTATTATACATCTCTCGCAACCTAAAAAGATCCCTTTCCCCACTCGTTACAAAATATGATATTCCAGCCCAAGTCTCGAAAAACATGCAAATTAAAAGCTCGGCATCCATCACCCCTGGGGTAAAATAATTGCAAAAGGTAATAACTTGATTTTTCGCCGCAGTCGAGTCTCACAAACATCACCCTAGTTATCTATCCCTTGTAATGACAATAATTACACAATTTCCATAATCTGGACTAGTCTTTCATGACGGAAGAACTTCATTGCGGCTAGTGTACCTGTATTTATTGATGCTCTTGCGTGCGTTCTCATCGTCGCCCCGCAAACTGACATACTGTGCCCCCCCCCCCTCCCCCCTCCCTCTCCTCGCCAATCTACACATGGATGAATACAACAGTACAGTACAACGCGAACGTGCCGGGTGGCCATAGAGAAACGACCAAGCGACGTGTTTTTACGTAAGATAGCGATCGTGGCACGAGTTCGATTCTTTATTCCGCACAGGCACGGATCAGTCGGGAAAGGATCCGGTGCACGGAGGCCCGCTGCGGCGGGTACCAACCGTGGAATTTTCAAACGTACCTCATCCTCTCTGGGCCTCGTCCCATCCCATATTCTCGTCTTTCGTGTACTCATGGCTGGATGCTGTGGAGCCACATACATGGACACACGAAGAAAGAGGTGGATGAGGTGGAAAAAAGAAAGAGGGAGTGAGTGGTAGTAGGGGGAGGGGGGGCTGGGGGGTAAAATCGTGGGGCTTCCCGTGAATTATGATAAACGCTGCGACTGCGGATTTTTATGGTCTCGCGAGGAACCGTTGAGCTCCTGGCTTGCCGAAAAATTCCGCCAAGACACTGGGGGCTTTCAGACATGACCCACATAACCTCAATGCCGAAAAAGAGACGACCCGGATGTCAAATAATGGTTAACAGGAAGTGAACGTGGAGAGAAGTGTAAGGGGGACAGTCTGGGGCTGGGTATTAGGATAAAGACTGGGATAGAATAAATGTCTCATTCTGGGTGGACACGGACAGAATAGAAAATCTAGCGCACTTACAGTCACTGAAAAATTTGAATTGAGTTTGGCCGTTTTTTTTGGCGGGAAAACACGAGAAAAATCCGAGATTTGGTATGTAAAATTATCTGAGTGTATCTTAGTCGACTTTCGGATTGTTCATTACTTGGTATTTCTCCAGAGAAATGTCTGATATAAACCAACGATCATTGATCTATTTAGCTTCAGACGTTAAGAAGATACTCGTCCAACAAGTCCCTACCCAGTGAATGGTTTTTTGATTGTTTTCCAAGAACTTTAAGAGACAAATCGACGACCTTTTTCCCTGGAATTGCAAAGAAATTTTCTTGGCCATCGGCGAATAAGACAAGTTGGAGGATGTCCTCGGGTGCTCAATGTATTAACAAACGGCAATATATCTTGTTGTGAAAAAATTCCAGTGAGCACAGATACGTTGAGCAAGAACTTTGAGTCGGTCTGACCCACATCACTCACGATATACTTGGTGAAATAGTCTCACTCGAATACCCCGGATGTCAAATAACGTCCTGCAGGAAGCGAAAGACAGTTTACAAGGACCCATTGTCCACGGGAATGTGTCGAATGTGATGTTTTTTTTTATCCCCTATCTCTCTCTCTCTCTCTCTTTTTCACTGCAAACTCTGTGTGCAATTTCCGCATGACTTCGAGTTGTCCGGAACAAATGAATTCCTCTCCGTGTTTAGAAACGTTACAAAGAGTGGAATTCTCCCACTCACTCCTCAGTGGTTTGATACGGGAAAATTACGTTCAAGTTGAAAGGAGAATGTGGCAGAGGTTAGGTGGACATTTAAGGGGGGGAGGGAGAGAAAGTCACGTGACCCTCATCGGCAACGGAACGCGCGCAGAGAGAGGCTTTTACCGACGGGGTTTACGAGTTATTCGACGTGTAATTGCTGGACCGCGAGAACGACCAACGTCACTCTTCTTCTCCCCCCTACCCTCTCTATTGTCTGTCTCTTCGGGTTATATTCAGATGGAGGGGGGTCTATTGAAGTGGGATGGACGTTGGGGGGTGGTTGATACAACTGGAAAAGGGTGAAGAACACGGCGTGGACGGAATGATGAGGGGGCGGAAACAATTACCATTACCCTCAGTTTTGAGCCGCCGACTCAACCCCTCGTGAAACGTGGGAAGGCAACGGTCCACCCTTGAGGTATGCCTCCCCCGTGTTCATCATTTTTTTTTTATTCATCTTGCAATTTTTTCCGCTACATTCATTATTGAATTACAAAAATTGAAGCGAATTTTTAACGGTTAAAAGGAGCAAAAATCTAAAAATTACGAAACAATTTGATTTCCGGGGGTTGAGTCATTTTTATTTCAGGTAAAGCATGAAGTAAGAATTACACGACAGTGAAATGGAGATCCCAAGAAGAGAAGGGAAAAAATTAAGTTAGTTCGCTCTTCGAAATGATCTACGAAGTCTCATATAAAACCTCAAATATTTAACAGTTAATGTAAAGAATTCTGCTTTTCTGAATTTTAAACGATCCGCTGTGCCCCAAGTTTACTTCTATTGCTATTATTAATTTTATTTACCGTGACTTTATTGTTGTCGTATTTTCTGAAATCACCGATTTTAAATTCTATAATGAATTGTGAAAGTAGGGTAACTACGTATTTCTTAATGTCAATTATCAATAAATATCTTGAAAACAAAGAAAAATAGAGAAAAACTTATCAAAATCTTTTCTCTAGAGCGAACCGTCAGGCGGAAAAAACCTTTAATAAAGATTGGTCTCCGCACTTGCAAGATATTCATCGATAACTGATAATAAGTATATTGCACTTAGCCGAGCTCACCAATTCATCAGATAATCGATAAACGACATAAATTAAAACTCCGATAAAAATAAAGTAATTCTCCACTGAATTTGTTCTTGAAAAATGCTTGAAAATTTAATTTAAGAAAATTTTTAAAAAAGTTACAAAATGTCCATTTCATGGGATAAACAATCTTCAATAACTGTTAAAACATGACTTTTTCAATTTTAACATTCATTTTTTTATACCCGTTCTTCATTTCAGTTCTTCGCTGTCCCCCTCCTGTCTACCCACCTCTGGGGAATGGAGAATGTGGGTTTTATATGTATACACGTTATTTCAAGTAACTCACGACGCTGCGTATTATCCCCCCGAGACTCTGGGGGATGAGTTTTTCATGGACTGGGCGGAGGGGCGATGGGCGGATTGGAAGGGGAGAGATTACCACGGACTACGCGGCATATGCGTTGTAGAACAGCCAAAGGAACGGAACAGGTGAAATCGGGCGTTCTATCTTGCATGCCCCTGTGCACCTTCTCATGTTCCCCCAACCTCTCACACTCTCTCTCTCTCTCTCTCTCTCTCTCTCTCTCTCTCCCTGCTTTTTTTTTATTTCTCAGGTTTTTTTACACTGCAGTGCGTGGAAAATCGATACAGTCTGGACGCACGAGAATGGTTGGATGAAAAGGAGTTGGTAAATTATGCGAAGTAAACGAGGGAACGGAGAGAATACAATTCTCAAGTATCACTTAATTTTATAATTCAGTAATTATTATATAATTAATTTGTTTGGTTGTGGTTAGGAGTGAAATTTCAATTACTTTTTTATTTATTGAGTGTTTTGTTGAACATCGTTCAACCTTTGACGAATTTTTCAACGCAGAGAAATTGGCAAATCGCGCAAAATACTGACGTACACTGTCATTTATACGCCATCTACGTACGTTTTATGTACTTTGAGAATTAACCCGAATTGTTCACTGGTATTTATGGGTTCAAGGGATCATAATGCGTCCATTGGGAGTCAACTTGGATGAACTTTCAGGTGTTAAACTGTTTAATAAATGAAAATTTACGATGTAAACCCCGGAATATTCCTGACACCTTGGCATGCGACATCCGTCAGGCCGCGCATGAATAATTCAATTCTGCAGTTCGTGTTTTTTTTAGTTCTTTTTTTTCTTAATGACAGAGGGGGAACGGGTAGAAATTAGTGCAGATTTTAGAGGGGTGTTATGAACCTTAAATAGGTCAAACGAGTCGCCGAGGAACGAGGGGAAAAAACTCAGTGGGGAGGGAATTAATGTCCAAGGCATGTATGACATCGCGACTGGATGAAAGAGAAAAAAAACTGAAGAAGTAGCATGAATAACAACAACAACTCAACTCAAGGACAACATCTCTGATTATTTTACCCATTCATGAGAACGAAATAATTGAAACGACTAATAACGAGGCTGTTTTCATTATATTGTCATTGTTATCGGTGGAGCAGGTTTTGGAAGATAGCCATACACGAAAAATTTATTATTATCCTTGCAAATGGGTAATCGATTTTTATTGGCCAGTTTATGGGAAATAATCGAATAATTAAATTCAATATTGATAGTGAATAGCAGAAAATGTCCAATGATTCTGTCAATTTTTTTATTAAAAAAAATTGAAGTTCTTGAAGTAGACCTTAAGTCTATTCGAAATCTTTTTATCCGAAAAAATGACTCTCTCGTCATCAGCAAATGGCGATTAAGAATAACTTCTACGTTAATTCATTAATATTTCAACTAAAAAATAAAAACTTAATTTTAAAAAATTGTTTTGATAAATTATTCGGAAAGAATAGAGTTCACGTTCTGTCATTATCCGCCCAAAGTCGAACACTGCCACGAAAAAAATTGTATATTTCGTAACAATTGAAAAAAAATGGTTTTCGGCGAGTGGGAGGTTTATATGACGAGCCGAAGGCGAGTCAAAAACTACTTTTTCCACGTGTTACGAACATAATTTTTCATTTCAATGTGTCGAAAACATATGTTCGCCGTTTTAATGTTAAAAATTAATTCCATAAAATAATTCCCACAACGTTAATGAATTGCCACCGTTTGAATATTTGGAAGAAATACCACAGTTTTCCTTCCCTAAATCCAATATAACTTGAACACTCAAGAATATTTGTTTACGTTTGAGTACCGAGACGAATGGGGCGTACAATTTTTCTCCCGTTTGTACCGTAGAGTTTGTTTACATCGCACTCGGTGATGACTCTACTCCAGTTCTTCCCTGAATAAATACATAAACTTTCATGTAATTTGCAAGGAGTAAACTGTAATTACACATTTAATGTATTGGATTAAACTTTTCCACGCTCAGCCGAGTGTAAAGCCAGTTGCAAATACGAATCAAACTCCATTAATTTTTCACTCCGAGATGAATCAACGATATTTACCGAGCTCGCCTGTACGATTTTCACGTTTAATGCCCTCCCTCGCAATCAGCAATAAGAAGTAAAAAGAAATTTAATCTCCATTTGGCTTGTCCCCCCCTCCGTAACCGACTGGAATATTAATGAAAGCCAAAGGAGGCGTTAGAAAAAAATGACAGGATCACGAAGGGACACGCTAAACGAAACGATGAGTTTAGTGCGCGTAAATGCCAACACGACGTGTCAGTGACACGTGTCATTGGGCCCTCTCCCTGCGACCCACCACCCGACCGCACACACTGCTTTAATACACGTCAATGTACAGTGCGCTTTGCCTGTCCAAAGTTCTCTGTATCCACTTCTCCCCCTTCTCTCTCGCTCACTCCCTCTTCCCCTTCGCTCCTCTGTCGTGACAGCTCCTGTGTTCTCGAAAAATCAACAATCACCTCCACTCATGAACACTTTTTTTTACCCTTAAACTTTTCAACACCTTCCGTTTACTGGAAGCGCCTCATATCCCGTCATGCCACGAGAAAAAAAAATACATAAACAAATGGGAAGATAATTTTATGCTGGAAAAAGTAGTTAAAAGGGCGTGATAAAAAAAAAGTCAGGATTCCGTAAATAAAAAATTCCTGGAAGAAAAAATAATTTTTCACCCCTCGTAAATATGTAAATGTACCATTTAAAATCTACAATAACCCGAATTTATCAGATATTAAATGTACCTCATGCAATTGAATTTATTCATACGTGATTTAATATCCCCCATAATTTGACGGCACTATAAATTCAATTAATCAAAATGTTGAGAGCCGAGATAGAGAATTTAACAAATTTCCACTCTTAAAATACGTCACCAGAGAAAAATAGAGAAATCTAATTGAAAATGATTTAATCGCGAAAGAAAATCGTTAAGTCAAGATGAGTCGCTAAAACCGCTATCACCGAATGAAACATTCCCCATTTTCAATCTGCTGAAAAACTTGGTAATTATTAATTTGCCATACATATGTTAATGCAATATTTAACGTTCAAAATGACCCAAATGATCAGACATTAAATGCTCCTTATGCAATCAAATTTATTCAAATGTGATTTAATATCTTCGATAATTCAACTGCACTATAAATTCAATAAATTCAGATGTCGAAAGCTGATATCGCGAATATAACGAATTTTCCTCATTTTATCTCTCCATAATTCTTCCATTGGCAATTTTAAATTCTCTCCCTCTATGAAATCTGACTACTGTACTTTACATCGCATTACGCCGTGCGTTATCGCGATCATTAAAAAAATTTGTTCCAGATGTTTCCCTCCCCCCCTGCCGCCCCATCAATTTCTCATGCCAGGCCAAAAAGGAGACCTTTAATGCATGAAAACGTATGTTCCCCATGGGCCGGCTAAGCGCCTAGCGCACATCCTCATTTAAATGAAATAAATCTTGTTACGCGTAATTTTCGTCCGACGGGTACCACAAAACTTGTAAAGTCGAGGAGAGAGATGAAGAGGGATGAACTCATGCACAATTTAAAGAGTAAAAAATATATGAACGAGAGGTCTTCAAAGACACCTCAAAGCCGGCGCGCATCAGTGCCCCGAGACGAATGGATTTCGTTCCATCATCCCGAGGACTTCGTGACCGATGGGCTCAATGATCTCGCGTTGTACGTTTCTTTTTTTTTTTATAAATCACTGATACTCTTCCCAAGGCCAGTCCGCGGTAATAACGGGAATGATTTGATTAATATCGAGATACGAAAGTTTTTCTAATTTTTTTTTTTTTTTAGACTGGAAGTATCCGTTTGGAGCGTGAGAATTTTATGGGAAGCCTTATTGTCTTTTTTCATTCATATTTTCTGTTACAAATCAATCATTTTCGTAGGGAAACATCCATCAGTATCTTTGCTGCTAAATTTAAGATTTTGAGAAAAAAAAACTTGATATTGCTTTGTCATCATTAGCGATTTTAATAAGAGGATAAAATTCTGTTATGATGATAGTAAAGATAGTAAATGCACAGAGTCGAGAGTTAACTGGAATATATCGGACGTACAGTTGCACTTGACCGCGAGCATGTAGATAAATACTTCAATAATTTCCAAGTCGTTAACTCGAATATTCCGTCATCGATACTTTCTCGTTAAAATCACGACAAGTAATGATGACTGCAACAATAATAATCTTGCATGTCGTAAGAAATAATAATGTTGCTTGTGGTTAATGATAAAATTCGAAAAAAAGTCATCGCAAAAAAATAAAAAGAAACGCTTAAAATGCCATAACTTGAAACGAGAAAAAATTAGAAACCGCCATTTTTTCTACGAACATTAACTGCTTTTAATAGGTACGCGAGTCTCAACATTACCAGTTAAATTAAAAACACGAGTACACGTAATTGACGACAGAAGAAAAATTCAAACAGTCATCAAGTTCAGATTATCATTGTTCAATTGTAAATATTTATTTCGTTTAATATTCAAGTAGTTTTTTTCCTAAATTCAAATTCTCAATTCAATCAATTCCCTCAAGACTTCTGAGGTCGCTCGAAAGAAAAAACCCTGACAAAATATTTTTAAAAACGCAAAAAAATTGGAGAGTTATAATTTTTTTTAATCTCCGAAATTTTTCTGAATTTTCATAATCAGTGCAATTGAGTTCTAAAATTCAGAGAATCCTCACTGGAAAGTAAAAAAAACTGTTCTAGTCCCTCAAGAATACCCCAAATAATTACCACCCCCCACCAATCACCCTCTCCCCAGAAATTAATGCTCCCCCGATACAAAATCGGATAATCGATTCCTCAATGAGGACGCATAACCTGCAGGCCTTAATCCATCCTCCCCAAACGAGAAACGGAAATCACCGTCAGTTAACTCATGTACATAAAACGCAAATGCATAATGTCCCGTCGTTCCATTCCGCCCACCGTGAGCCATCGACACACAACCTTACGTTTTAATTCCATTCACAAATCGGGAAAAAATTGCCCGGGGCCAGACTGTACGAGATTTTGCAATAGCATCGGTCGACAAAACGAATAATAAAAACCACTCAAAGTATTTAAAATGCCCTCCGTTGCACAGGAATAACCGCGTCTCTCCCGGTATTGTTACCTCCCCACGATCCAGTCTCCTTTCTCTCTTCCCCTTTTTAAAATAATTTTTTTTTCCTTTCTTTTTTACTACGTTTGCTCTTTCCCTTCAACTCGTTTCCCATGTCTCATTCACGAACCTCCGTAGTACGTGCCCTGAACGATAGTGGGCATGAGGAACAAGGATAAAATGATTATGAGAGCGAAAGAAGAAACCGGGCAGGTTCCTCACCCGCAAGGCAAAGGGAACACCAAAGAGAAGTGGAAGAAAAAAAATATTTCGTTGGGGCCTTTTTCCAGTCGTTTATTTCGCATTGGAGTTGGTTCATTTTGCCGATGTCCACAGGACCTCAGCCCTCCACCCCTCCCCCGCCCAGCCATCCTCTTTTCCAATGCTCCTCACTGGAGTTCGTTGAACGATCCTCCTCTTTTATCCATCCACCTCCTTCCACTCTCTTACGTATTTTCTCTCAAACTGAATTCCCGATACAACTTGCAGTTCATCCATAAGTTACTCCAGACGGCACGTGCCCGAGTCCGGTATTTCGGCTTTTCCGAAGTAAATAAAAGTACTTCATTACGACTGGCTAAATTACAAATGCAAGTCCTTCCCCGACGCTATTGACTTGTCCCCAAATTTTTATGATTTATTCTCAGGTATTGGGGGAGTAAATTTTTTTTTCGTAATTCCATACACACCGGAATTAGAGCTCAAGAGGACGAAACGTGGGCGAAATAAAATTCAACGGCTTTTTAGGTGGAATTTTGTCGGAAAAATTACACTTGAGAGTCCCATATTTGCGACAAGCCCAGCCTCCGTCCCACGTACCACCATCGGGCGATCAAATTTTTGTCGAAATTGTCTCCCCGTGTAATATGCGCCCCCATGACAGATAATATCGTTCGCCATTTGGTGGCAAAAACTTTTTTTATCACAACGTCCACAAAGAATTTCCTGACGAAAGTGGCCCTACAGCCCGACCCGAGGGTGAAGATAACACACATACTCGTCAGAAAATCGTTCACGGACGATTTGCCGATCCTAGAGACAAAAGTAAGTCCCCTCAAGGCCCAGAGAATTCCCGCGTGGCCCCAAATTTCGAGGTCAAAGAAAAAAAACATTTGCATGCAGACTTACCAGTTTTCACTGATGACAAATGATCCACCTCCAGCAATAAAAAAAATCCAAAGCCACTTGTGATAACCCAACAAAATAGACAAAACACTATCTCCAATATCTCGCAATCACGTTCAATAACTTTCAACTCAAGTAAAACTCTGGAACTTCCCTTTCTCACAACTGTTTTCAGTCAACAAACAGAAAACCAAAACAAACATTCACACTTATCGAACCGTAACTCAAAAACTCCCGAGAGGAAAACAAAACTCTTTTGTAATTTTTATATCGTGAGGATAATTTCACAGAATGTTACAACCGCGTCGACAACTGCTCTTAGATACAACCGTTCGACTCGAGACCTCGCGCTCAACTGGTCTCAGATGGTTTGCCGCGGCTTCACTGTCGACCAATCGGAAGCGAGACTGCGCGGCGCGCGCGACACACTCGTCGGACGGCCGGTGTTGCCGCATACACTGTTAAAATTTTGTGTTTTCGAGGGGGGAGGGGCTGCGTGTTAGGGGTGTGAGGGATAGGGAAGACTCGAGCAAGGACTGGAAAAGAAGGGAGGGAGAGTGGACGGAACAGAAGCGGAATGACAGTCACGGTGATATGTAACGATATACATGGAAAAATAGATGGACAAGGGGGAGAGGTAGCGGAAACCTTTGGTGGATATGGCTTTTATCATGGAAATTGTCCGGAGTGTCTGCTGATGATGCCACACGCCGCATGTCTCGGGTGAGTACCGAGCAGTCTTCGTGATCACACATACCAATTTGTAGGCACCTCTTTTCATTCGTTAATCTTCCCTTTATCGAGGATCGAGCCTTATGGGGATTTCCGGTTTATCCGGCCTTCGAATTTCCGACACTTTCTTCTGGTGATTGTAAAACAATGGAGGCTTTTTTTTTTGAGTAGTGACACTTCCGGCGTCGCTTCCGCTGCTTTCAGGGGCTTTGTTGTAAGGAGACCGGGTAAGTCGGCATTCTAACCTCACTCCGCTCGGTTCGATCACAATTTTCGGACTTTATAACCAAAAATATTCACTGCACAGCCTCCAAAGTATTTTCTGGCGACTAAGACTTCATAATTCGAATGTGGATTTGTATTTTGAGCGACTGGGGGGGTCATATCACCAGCCGAAGCCGGGGAATATAATACCACACCCCAAAAAAAGGATTTTTCATCACGCTGTGTCGGAAAAGTAACTTTTCTGTCATCCTCCGCTTCGCTTTGAGTGACTGAAAAGGGCTTTTCCGACACATTGAGATGAAAAATATTGTTCGTAACACGTGAAAAAAGTGGTTTTTGGCTCGTGGGATTATATCACGAGCCTTCGGTGTGTCGGAAAAGCACTTTTCAGTCACTCGACGCGAAGTGGAGAGTGACTGAAAAGTTACTTTTCCCACACAGCGTGATAAAAACTCGCCTTCGGTCGTGATATAATCCCACGAGTCAAAAACCACTTTTATTAGGTGTTATGAACTAGTATATTTCGTAACAAGTGAAAAAAAATGGTTTTTGGCGAGTGGGAGGTTTATATCACGAGCCGAAGGCGAGTGATATAATCCCACGA
>JAPYZM010003224.1:0-11709 GCA_030522845.1 Psyttalia concolor
GTTTCGAAAACATAAGGTGCTAATTTTTATTTGGTGCTGTTGTTTTTTTTTTTCGAGGGGGCCCTTGAGGTCGCCGGAACGGAAAACATCCGGCATGAGCCGAGGAAACTCACGTGAACAGATTTTTTTTGGACGGGGAGTGGAGTTTGTGGAGTGATATCACGTGGATTGAAGTTCTGGTGGTGCTCCTTTTGGATTACGTGAGGATTTGGTGGTATTTTTTTTTTGTTTTGGTGATTTTTCAAGAGATTTGTGAGGAGTGACTTTTATGGAGATGGATCTTGGGAACGTTTATGCCGCCGAGCGGATACTCAAGAAGAGGGAAAAGAGGGTGAGTGAGGGGGGAACTGCCGACAGGCGGCGGTAGTGGACAGAACGGGATTAATGGAGCTTAAGTGTTTGTCTATGCGTAGTGGAGGGGGTTATCAGGAGGGTTTACCTCCTCAAGGGAAATGATGAGGGTTTCTTTTCATTTTTATTGGGAGCTGGATATTTATGTTTTTTTTGGAATTGCTGAGAGGGTAAATAGGGGGTTTCGGTGGGTATTTGCTGAGGGAAGTTAAGCAATTTTTTTCTTTGAATATATTTTTTCTGAATTGAAAATGAGACTCGATTTTGGGGCATTTCATCGCGGGATCTGGAAATATTGACGAGTTTTTGGAGCACTAATTAGGGAAGAGCCCTAATAAACCCGTCTTCAATTCTCAATAATTGGAGATCAACTGAGGGGAATTGAAGTATTTTTTTTCCTGTCTAGAGTACTTTTTTAGGGTTGAAATTTACACTTTACTCATTCTAATTGTGTCATTCAATAGAAGATATTGATTAGAAATTATATTTTCCATTCTCTCTCTTTCTGTAAAAAGAAATTAATGTTTTTGTTGTACACGCGACAGTATCTTTTTTTCAATTCAAGAATTGATTTCCAATATAGAGGATGGGGGAAAAATACCTGCTTCCCCTCGGTATTTGTTGAGTTATGAGGGAAAGTCGTTCTTTTCTAGATTGAGTTTTTCATGTTTTAGGATTTTTTGTAAACCAATTTTCCACGTGAGAGTGACTTTCAGGAGTCTTTTCAATGAATTTGAATGATTAATTGATTTTATTTGCAGGGAAAAGTCGAGTACTTCGTGAAATGGAAGGGCTGGAGTAAAAAATGGAACACGTGGGAACCAGAGGAAAATATTCTCGATGTACGGCTAATTGAACTGTACGAGGAGAGCCAAAAAGGGAGTGATGTTGCTCCGAGGAGGCCGAGAAGAGCAGACACCCGATATAATGTAATAATTAATTGCTTTAATTATTTTCCGAAACTACCTAATTTTCCAAATTCCCTAAAAGTTTCTCAAACCTTAGAGGTAACAGTTGCTGTTATATTCTATTTATTCTAAACTTCTCGTGTGGTTTCGTCAATATTGCGAGACGAAATATCAACAATAATTTTTAAAATCTTTAGATTATTTCCAAAATCATTCCACAATTAATCCAGCTAATATGTAAATTATAATTCATCAGAATTGATGGTAATTCAATAATTAGATCATGACCGAGAACTTTCAGAATAAAATCTTTGACAAAAATGTCGAGTTATAAAGCCAATGATTTCCTAAATAATTCTATTGTTGACGAATATCAAATGTAACTTCAATTTTATTTAAATTGAAGCAACAGACATGAATTGTATTTCCTTTAGATGTGAATTTTAAAGCAAACTAATTCCGCTGTTATTTGGTAGGAAAACCTCAATTATATATAAACTAATTATTTACCTCATCAACAGGAGCAAATCCTGGCGAATCTGGTGGTGGAGGAGGAGCCAGGTGGGGACGAGAGAGTGGGTGAAGACAGTCAGGACGAGTCAGGAAGTACCTCAGCCCAGCGATTGAATCCAGTCCCAGACGAGGACACAATTGCCAGTTCCCTCGATGGACACGAGTCCCCAACACCTCCAGACCTATCAGTATCAGCCTTCAGTGTCGACTCAGATAGTTCTAATAGCAGTGTTGACATACCTCTGTTGCCCAGGCGAGAGCCTGGTATCAAGAGGAAGTCCGAGGTATTGAGCAAAGAGTCTGGAAAAATTGGCATCACCATCACCACTAGTCCCAGCAGTGGAGGCAGCAGTCCTCCACCAAGCAAATTACCTAGGCTGCTGCCGCTAAAAGGAAATGCGACGTCTTCTTCTTATCATGTGAGTGAATTACTGAGGATGTTAATAGAGAATGAAGTTCAATGTTTTAATTTGTTCGCGAATTTTAAGGGTTTCGCGTGTGGTTTGAATGGAAAAGTCTAGGGGAAGAGGAGAATTTAAGATAAAGGGTTGGAGACTGATTTTTGTCGAGAATTTCTGGAGATCTTGAAATGGGCTTTGAGAATTATAGAATCCATAATTAGATTTGTTTTCGTTACTGACGAAATTTGAACTATTTTACCCTCGCAATTCCCAGACTCATCCAAAAAATTAGGAACAATAATTTCCCGAACATGAAAATTTAAAATAAAATTTTTGAGCAATCCCTTTGATTTCGTGGACTCAATTCGAAATAATACTAACGTTCTTTTTCAGAATCACAAAGTGAACGGTAGAAGGCCGTCGTCGTCATCAGTGAAGTCGACGCCAGACGAGCCATCGCCAGCAGTTCCAACGACTCCAGCCCCAGCTCTCCAGGACAAAAAGCGTCCCGAGGCCGATGTGCCCCACGGCCCGCCGCCTTCCCTTCCGCGGGCGCCCCCTTTGCCCTCCTCACCGCAGCTGGACACCCCCCTTGAGCATCCGCCGAAAAAACGACCCCTCGAGAAGCTCGAAAAGTCCAACGGCGTCACAGACACAAATGGCCACAAGTCTCCATCCCCCACGGACGTCTACACCAACAACAATAGGTTAATGTCAATTGTCAATGGACATCACAACAACAATCCCACCTCCATCAAACCTCCTGAGCTTATTAAACCAGAGGACTACAAACCCCTCAGTCCAGGCACCGATTACTGGCACTCGATTACTCCTGTTGCTGATCAAGTATTTATCACTGATGTCACTGTTAACTTGAAAACTGTGACTATTAGGGAGTGCAAGACTGAGAAGGGCTTCTTCCGGGAGAGGGATCCCAAAAGTGATGTTTATTGAGGGGTCGTTAATTCAGGGGGTTTATTAATTAAGTAGAGAAAGTGCTGGGAGTGTGGGAAAATTGATCAATTCAGGTCTTTTGGACGATTGTTTGTTTGTTTTTTTTTTTTTTTTTAATGTTTTCATGCGTAAAATGGTGGGGAACATTTGGAGAATATGTTTGTGTGGGGAATTTAATTCTTCATAAAAAAATTTCTTCTGTAAATTCTCTCTGAAGCTTGAGAAATGGATTGATCAGTTCGAAATTTAGTTCAGAGGATTAGGGGAAAAGGTTTGAGGGGTTAGATCAGGTTATTTATTCGTTGATTAATGGGTCTTTTGAAGAGGATAATTAATTATCGGGCTTTTAAAGTCGAATTAATTCGAGAAGATTCATGGAAAATATCGAAGGATAATCGACTACAATTTATGCAATGAAATTTTTAATTGCGTTAGAAGAATTTTAATCAGTTGCAAATCAATTTTAATCACTTGCAAATCTATTGCGAAAATTTATGAAAAACAGGGTTGCCCTTCGTTTGTATATATTTTATTTGGAAATCACAAAGGACCTTCTTTGTAAAGAATTTCATTCCTCACAAAAAATGACCTTTGACATTTTTTCTTAGGCCCACTCATTCCCGAGATATTTAGGATTTTACTCTTCAAAGATTTATGGAATCTTCAATTTTTCCACTTCTTGATAATTCCTTCGTCGAAGTCTCTCTGAAAACCTAATGATTGCATCAATTCGACGTCATTAGCACAACATAGAGCCTCAAAATCACAATTTATCTCTCTTTAATTAATTATTAGAGACCATTAATTAACGAATCACCCACCAAACGGTAGAAATAAATTCTAAGAATAAAATTCAATTGATTGTAAATATAAATTATTTTCTCACTAAAGAAAGGAAGAAAAATCAATGTTAAAATCACCTCTCGAATCATTGTTTTTGATTTGAATAGAGAAAACCCAAGAGGGTTGTTGTTGCTACATTTTTTTTAATTATTGAAGATGTTTTCAAGTATTAAACGAAAATTCAATTTTTTTTTTATTACATACAATATTTTGTACATAAAACTGGGCTTCATAGTTCTAGTGCAAGATCTGAAGGGCGTAAGTCCTGGTAAAAATCATAAACATTTTTTCGGGACATCTGAATTTTTACAACAATTTCATACAAACAAATTCTAGAAATTAATTTTTTAATTTTTTTTTCATTTGTGAAATGAAGAGAATTAATTATCAAAAAAAATTCCTTTCCCATTGAAAATGGGGGGTTCGTCCATTTGTTGATCAATAGCCCAAAATATTCCTGTCGATTGAAAAAAAAAAAAATTTTGCCTCAGAAAAAAAAAACAAAAACTTGAGTTTTTCGTTTTCCGTTTGTCGGATTTTCTAGAAAACGACTGGTGTAAAATCTATTTTTCTTATGATCGACAATTTCACTGACTTGCCGTTGACATTATTTTTATTCTCTTCTAATGAATTTTTTTTGATAATTGACGGTTTCCGAAATGAGAATTAATTTTTCTCTTCATTTCCTTGCATTTCCCCACTAATGCAATAAACGAATAATTAAATAAATCAGAACAACTTGAGCTGCGAATTGTTTATTATGTTTTTTAAAAAAAGGTGTAATTGAAGTTATATCTGTCAATCGATTTTAAATAGTTGTTGGAGTGTAACTGAACGAGGGAAAATCGAGTGGATTTTTTATTTCGTTTTTTTTTTTCGGGGGATCGTTGAGTTCTGTTTTTCGTTGAGTTTTAAGTTATTATTCATTGGTAAAGGCATTCTTATGAGCATATCGTGATGGAGATGTGATGACGATTGGGGGTTCGGGAATGTTCAAGTGAATTTTGTCAAGAGAATTGTTGAATATTCAGTTATGATCTACTTGTTAATTACAAAATCATCCCAACATTTTCTCGTCACTTCTAAAATTGTCTTGAGCACTCCCAGACCAACTACGACCAAATTGTTAGGCAACCCGAGAGATGAAATCATCTCAAGAACTTTATTTATATAAAAAATATTAAAAAAAAGAGAAATATTGAATGGAAACTCATGAAAAATACGTATACACACACTGTGTGACACTCGTGCACTTTCAAAACCAGTTAATCCGTGATATAGTTGGGTATAAATAAGAGAAAAAAAACAATAGATTGTAAAAAAATGCTACGAAAAGACGAAAAAAAAATGCAAAAACATGTACGATGCTTATTTATTAAATAACGAATACCGAATTTTTAGGTTTTTACAATAACTAGGGTAGTATTACGAGCGTGTACTCGATACCATTGCGACGAAATAACAAAATCAACACTAATTAATCAATTGGGTTCGTAATTACAAAGAACCAAAGAGTGATATCCCAGGCGAAAACCACCGAAAACCACATAATCTCAACAATCTCGAGAGCCAGAAAATTTCCGGCGTTTTCCAAACAAAAAACAACTCCCATCCTCCCCCGGTGATTCCCCCAAAATTTCTATTTATTTATTTAACGATTCTATTAGAAATTTTCTCACCTTCAAAATAAAATAAAAATGATCTATTTATCCCCAATAGTTCTCGAGATATTGATAATTTTATAAAACAATTGCATTTTCCGAGAAACAATTTTTATTTACATACGTTCGATTACCGATTACCTATTTAAATAATAAAAAAAAAAATTATAATTCAATCAAACTGGCAAATCGTCAATGACAATGGATGAATGATGAAATAATTGTTGTAATGTATAATTGTAAATGAGGATGATTGATCCAATTGTAAAAAGTGTAAATAGAGATGATAAATTTCCTTGCGAGTCATAAGCGGAAATGGGTAAAAATTAACTGTAGATTTTTTTTCTTTAATTAATTAACATTGAGTTAACTTGTAAATAAATAAATATCTTCGAGTATGAATTGTAAAGAGGGGGGGGGGGGGGGGGGGGGGGGGGAATGTCCTCTGGGATTTTTAATGATTTTATTTTTCAATCACTGATCATTACTTTATTATCATTGAGAATAGACTGTGCGTACCTTCGATTATTTGTTTCTGTACTTATAGAACAACTCATTATTGTATTGATGATTGGGAGGATGCAGTTAATAGTACACGTACCACATGATCGCGTATTAAAACGATATGTAAAACCCCGGTAGTACCAAATCCAACAGTAATTTTAGTTCTGTCTGGTACAGATTCCTTATATTTCAATAAAAATCATTATCTTGAAGACTGAGTGTTTTGTCAATTATTCCTGTGCTCGATGACGATTGAAAATTCTATTTGCACTGAAGATTAATTCGTAATTATATTACTCATGGATTTATGCTCAAGAAGTGATTGTTTTCGTCGGCTAGATCTGCCAAAAATGGGTCTCAAAGTAATATTTGACGGTTGCTCATCCCAAATTATTTATGATTAGACTTCTATAATTAACTGTTTTGATAACATACTTCAGAGTTATAAATCAGCTAAGATCAGGTGGCAATGGAGATGTGGGAAGTACCAACTGGTCTCTGAATTGACCCCCTTGGGAGACCCAATTAAATTCCTGGATTTCTCCTGATGGATTTGGCTGGCCTCCTCGGGTTTGGGCCATTGATTCGTCAGAAAGGATCGCATGGGCTGGCTCCAAGAGCAGCATTCAACTTTATAATCCGAGCCAAAGGCAAGGATCTCAATCATACGAGTCAGAAAACTCTTTTATAACCTTACGACATACATTCTTCGCTATTACCAAAATCCAAATCACGATTTTCCATTTCCTCTAACGAACAATCAACTTTCACTCAACATAACCTCACTTTTCAATTGTTTTAGTTATTTAATTTAGTTATTTATTTCGGTATCCCTCAAGCTGAACGACCTTGCAAAATTACCCCAGTTAAAATAATAATTTTAAATGAACCGCCGAGGGTGTAACGCCGCCTAGCGATTAAACTAAAAATCTACTTATCCTCTCTCCTCCCACCGACCAGTGTCGAAACGACAATAACCAGTGAAGCCATCCGCTTTATCACGAGGAAATAATTCTCCTCTCGCCCATTGACTTCAGTATCACCCAAAAAATATCACAACAAAAAAAAAACGTAAATATCACTCACCAGTTGAGTGCTCCGCGGGGTGTGTAGACTCCTGGTGCCATATGTACAGCGGAAATAATCATCGATATGTGGATAAAACCACAGGAGGTCCTCCTCGCAAATGCATTCTGGTAACAAATCCAAATATTTGATTTCCTCATTACAACTACCATAACATAATCAACTGTTTACATCCTGTCGTGTGTCAGTGACAGCTGACGTTAAAAAAACCTAACACTCGTAGTTCATTCGCTCCGGCATATTTCGTTGGGAAAAAATATCAGATTTTTTTCGGCGCAATTGTCAATTTTTTTTCTTTAAATCATTGAAGAAAACTCATTAACAATCCAATCTTTCCAACTAATTGTCATTTTTTTGTGACTGACCCCCGTTACCCTAATGGCAAAATTGTCTATTGTTTCTGAGTATTGAAGTAAAAAAAATAGATAATCTCCCCTGACAATATCTGTCATGACTGACCCTCGTGACCGCTTTGACTCAACTGTCAATTATTTTCACGTAATCAAAAAAACAATAATAATAACATTAACAATAATTTTGTGTGTCCTAGTCTGTTGACCTTAAAAATTAAGACAATTATCAATTGCTCCAACCCAGAGAACAATTTTTGCCAGTGTCATCTCAAATGTAACAGGATATCGACAATTTGTTGACAAATAGTCGACGTACTGTTTGCTGGGAATTTTTTTTTATGTCTAATAAAACAGTTGAGAACCAATAAAAAAAATTCTATTACCGAAGAACCAGAACATTGCATCCGATACGTTATTCTCCAGGGTAACAGAGGCAGCCACAGTCTATTTTGTCCTCCAGCGGCGAAAGGGTCATGGTAAGACAAAGGGTCTGTCGTCGATCCTGGTCGGGACCCTAGACAGTGTCTTCGACACAAAACCCCCGCCGTTTCGAATCCTCCACCAGACGCCATCCTCAGAGGTCTACTGGGGTAAGTAGTCATCCCCTCGGGGCACACGAATACCGCATGAAAATATTAAGTTAAGAATATGAAATTCAACAGTCGTGGCATGTTCCCTCACGCACGAGGAGATTCTCCAGGACTGGGAGTGGCTCCAGTCGAACTTGATGGACACCCTGAAGTCCTTCGACACTGAGGACGAGATAACCGAATTCGTATGTTGTAAAATTCAATCAATAATCGCGAACAATGTCCCCGACTGTCAATTCGCGGAGGAGGAGGATCCGGAGTCCTTCAAAACCGCGTCCTTTACGTTTCACCAGCTCTTCGGTCTCCCCAACGACGACAAACTCGTCAACTACTACTCGTGTAGCTACTGGAAAGGTCGACTGCCCCGTCAGGGCTGGCTGTACCTTTCCGTCAATCACATGTGCTTTTACGCGTACATCCTGACGAAAGAAACTAAATTAATCATCCGCTGGGCGGACATCATTGAACTGGGAAAGACCAATTCCCTCCTCTTCCCCGACAGCATTCGCGTGGCGACTCGCGATAACAAAGAGCACTACTTTAGCATGTTCCTCCGCAAGTCTGAAACCTACTCGCTGATGGAACAGCTGACTAATATCGCGATGAAGCGTCTCATCGACGAGAAGAGCGGCTTCAACGAGGATCGCGATCTCCTGCACAAGTTGTCCAAAAATGTCTCAAAGAAGAAGCCCTTTCTCAAACGTGATTTGGACGCGCGTGCGCACTCCGAAGCTTATCGTCTGCAATTCCGTCTGCCGGGAACGGAGAAACTGGACGGCTGTATAGACGCCACCCTCTGGACGCCGTACGACAAGCGTCACGTCTGGGGGAAGATCTTTCTCTCCCAGAACTACTTGTGCTTCGAGTCGCGTGTCCGCCAGTTGGTGAGTCTCGTCATTCCCCTACGGGAGGTCCAGCTGGTGGAGGCCGCGGATCAGTCTCCCACATTCTCCAACACCACCGACAAGTCCATCCTCGTGACGACACCGCGTTCCTCCTTTCTATTCGCTCAAATCCAAGACCGCGATTTCGTCGTTCAAAAGATATCAGAGCTTCTTGCGAAGACGAGACTGAACTCGTCGTCCACTAGTGGGCCGTCGTCCGCGACGAAATCCTGGACTTCGCAGCCCCCCCTAATGACCCTCTTCAAGGCGCCACTGAGTCCCGAAGCATCCATCAAGCAAGAAGCCAAGGAGAAGCAGTGGGAGCTTCACTTCTCCGAATTTGGTCGAGGGATCACCATCTACAGGACAACAGAAACCGCGAAGTTGGTGATTCAGGGAGTGCCCCAGACTCTCAGAGGGGAGGTCTGGCTGACCTTCTCCGGAGCCATCAACGAGATGGCGATGAATCCGGGTCTCTACAAGTCATTGGTAGATCAGTCAATAGGAAGATCTTGTCAAGCGAATGAGGAGATTGAGAGGGATCTTCACAGATCGTTGCCTGAGCACCCCGCCTTTCAATCAGATACCGGGATCAGTGCCCTCCGGAGGGTGCTCTCAGCCTACGCATCCCGAAATCCCCAGATTGGCTACTGCCAGGCCATGAACATCGTCGCCTCGGTCCTCCTGATCTATTGCTCCGAAGAGTCCGCTTTTTGGCAGCTCTGCAATGTTTGCGAGTCCCTTCTACCCGATTACTACGACCGCAGGGTTGTCGGGGCACTGGTGGACCAGGGCCTCCTGGAGGAGCTCGCGGCGGAGCACTTGCCCACCCTTCACGCCAAGCTCCAGGAACTTGGACTGATCAGGGTCATCTCGTTGTCCTGGTTCCTCACGATATTTCTAAGTGTCATGCCTACGGGAAGTGCCGTCAACATCATGGACTGCTTCTTCTACGATGGCGCCAAGGTCATCTTCCAAATTGCGCTGACAGTCCTAGAGTGGAATCAGGAGAAGCTCCTCAACTGCCGCGACGATGGGGAAGCCATGCAAATCCTCACGGACTACCTCGGAGGAGTCTTCAATGACGAGGGGCCAGTCCTCCCAAGGCCCGTCGACTCCACCATTCCCCCGAGAAGCATCTCCGTTCAGACTTTGATCTACGAGGCCTACTCCAGATATGGAGCCCTGACCATCGGCAGGATCGAGAGACTCAGGCTGAAACACCGATTGCGAGTGGTACAGCATCTGGAGGAGGGAATCGAGAAGAATGTTATAAGGAGTGTTATTGTCGATAAGTACATGACCGCGGATGAGCTTCAGGAGTTGCTTAGCCTCGTCCGCGAAGAGCTTATGAGTCAACGGAAGTCAGAACCTGAACGATATGACCCGACTCAGCCGCCATATGAGGCCTATCGCGTGGATTTTGAACTTTTCAGGATTCTTTTTGGAGGCCTGTCGCCCTGGGGCAAGTGCTCCCAGGCGGAGTCCCTCGCGGCGAGGTTGTTCAGGCTCATGGACAGAAATCGCGATGGCTACCTAAACTTCAGGGAAGTGGTGCAGGCCATCGGAATCACCTCGACGGCCGACGCAGCTCAGAGACTGAAGCTGTTGTACACACTTCACCTGCCGCCATTGCTGTCGCCAGTTGACATTGACTCGCCGACGCACTCAGACGGGGCAGAGGTCGCTGCTGAGGCTACGGACTTCTTTGATACGATGGAGCAGAGCTTTGGGTCACTTGACATGTCTGTCAGCGCCGCTGAGGAACCTGCTGGAAACCTGAGTAGATCTGTCAGTGTCAATTCGCAGAAGGAGGAGAACTGGGAGGTTCAGAGCATGGGCAGTCTCAAATCCATGCTGGATTCCAAGGATAGTCCACTGGAAATGAAGCATGTGCCAAGGATGAATCAGAGGCACTTCATCTCCTTGTGGAGGACACTTTATGACATGTTTCCAGCTCATCCGGAGGAGCAGGAGATTTATCACTCTATCGCGTCGACAGGTCAGTATGTGATTATTAGAAATCTGTCAGTCATGGAGAGACTAGAAAAATTGCTGAATTGTTGCCATAAAATTATATTGATGACCATAACCTCATATTCAAAATCATAAAATGATTACATGACCAGGACTGCATAATTATAGTCCGGATTTATTATAAAAGTTCAGAAAAATGTAGTCAGGATGTCAATCACAAAATCATGATTACAGGTATGCTGTCATAGCCATGATCCATAGATCATATTCAAAATCATTAAATCAGAAGTGGTTACAGTCCTTTTTATCATACACAAAAAAATCACGACAAAAAAATCACAAACAAAAATATCACAAACAAGAACATCACCGATAAAAAAATCATTGAAATATCACAAACGATTGGAACTCAGAAGAATGAAGGCCACAAAGGAAGAAAGGCAGTCAGAAAAGTTCAAAAAGGTCAGAAGGTTTTTTAACTTAAAAAGAGGAATCCCAAAAACTTGTTAACTGAAAAGTACTTTATTAATCAAAAAATGATTCCATCATAAATGAACCACAGCTCTGAACACGTTACAACTTTAGATTACAAGCAACACCTTTCAAAAATTCAATAATATCGTCAGCATTATACGACTCTACTAGAGCTTCCAGAGCGCTATCAATTACAACATACTTCCTTCG
>JAPYZM010003225.1:0-17730 GCA_030522845.1 Psyttalia concolor
TCATTTACTCAATCGACTTGTCCATCAAGAGCATTCATTGATCAAAGAAATTCGTTGATAAGTTATTCGTTGGATGCATCGATTAATTATGTAGTCATTCATGCGGTTACGGACATTTCATCGCTTTCAAGCACTTCATCTCACGTTAACTCACTAAGGCGAAAAGCTTGTTCAGACGTGTTCGGAAGGTGGCGAGAACGTTGGGACGACGCTGACGGGTAGGAACCAATTTCATAAGAGATTCAAAATTAGGGCGCGATACAAGCGATCTCATACGATAAATCTAATGTCGATAATTTTCTGCATGTGAACTGTAGGTTTAGCGATTCCGTAATTACTATCTACGGGGCGCGCCAAGTTGACTTTTCCCGAATCAATTTCCAACCGACGCGTTTTGTTAAAAATAATCGATTCTTCCATAGGAAACAAAAATGAAGAAAACAAGTGCTCAATGGCCGTCCTACTCCAAACTTGGCATTTTTCAAAATATTTCCATGCTCTTTTCACAGGAGATTTTGGTAAAGTCAGTGCGCTCATTGGGTGGATTGCAAATAGCTACTTATACTTTGACTTTCGTGATGGAGGTATGGAAGCCAACGTCAACTTGGCGAGATTTTTTCACAAAATCTTTTTGTGATTTTTTTGTAGTATATGTTATTCACTGACTTATTAAAATCCAATAATCACCTAGTGCGTGAATATTACGATACATTTATGAAGAAAAAACGTAATAGTGCCCCCGAGGGGAAGTTATTCAGTGGCCGCGGTTATAATTGTACGTCATGGAATCAAAAATGTAAGTAATGTAAGTAAAAAAATGTAAGTAAGTGAAGCTTAGCAGCAAGCTCTCCCCAGATTTGCCAGCCTTTATGGCTTTCAGAACTTGACCCTGGAAGTCCAGGGAATTCAGAAGGAAGGAGCCTACCTCTTGACAAAATCCTGGCGATCATTTCCTCTTCTGCTTGTCAAGAATAGGTGAAAAAGATTTGAAATATATAGTGTTAAAAATATATGGCTTTTTTTTGCTTTTCTAGAGCTGCTGAAGTTGCATGGGGAACCGACTAGGTCAGATTGGACAGGCGAAGAGAGAGTGACCGCATGACTCGTGACCCACAGGCTTAGTACAACCTGCAGTTAACACTGCGCCCTAGAGTGCAGTAATCGACACAGTCCATTAACCTCAAAAACCTTGTTTCGTCACTGAGCTAATTCCAAAATGAGGATCAACCAGATCCACCTCGAGGCAAATAAAATAACAAGAATTCTCACCAGGGTTGCAAGGAACCCTCAACAGGCACCTCAACCCAAATGCACATTAAATAAATAATCAAAAAACTCAAATGAATCGACTAACACCAGACCAGGCGACCGCACGGCTTGATCGATGAACCTAGCCCCAGCGTAAGCTATTTATGTAAGGAAAGTGGTGTCATATTTTATGTATTGAGAGGTAGTTTTAATTTATTGGGTAAACAATAATAGTGGGGACATCGCTTCGTGTATAGATACGCGGAAGCCCTCGGTCTGGTGAGTGAGAGAGATGACAAAAACCAAATAGTCACTTGGTCGATACGCTCCCGCATATTTTGATTTGATTTTCAATGAACCGCTCGATTTTTTCACATAATAAACCACATTTCAGACACTAACAACGTTTTGCTACCTAAGAAGCGACAAATACAAATCAAAATTTATGCTTGATTCTATAGATGGACTCTCGTCATCGAATTATTAAGGGTAATAATAATTGTAATTTTCGGTCTCGTGACCTGGTTTAGAGTCGTTAGCCTAGTGTGACTGGAAAATCGTTTTGTTTTGTTTAACCAGTGATCACACCTGCGTTTTGTAAAACCTCAGATTATATTATTATAATTCAAAATATAATACGATTCACGGAAGATAAGTGACAGAAATTTTGACTCAGGAGATATTAATTTATTTTGTGATGTTATTGTTTCGACAGTTAGTTTTGCCTAAATTCGAATTTGAACTTATTTATTTATATAGTTATTTTTTCTATATTTGACTGTTACTGTTTGACTACGTTGACTCGTAATAATTTCTTTTTCCTGTTAGTGTTTTAAATCTGCGAATTTAGATAATTCTGAGGGGTTATAATTAATTAAAGTTTATAAATTCCAAGAATCTCATAACTTTTTATGTATTTTTTCATGTTTTGGAACCTTGATATTCGTGAGTGTGGTTAAGTAATCTCGTCTAGCCAAGGATCTTCACGTTGTTCTGTGGCTGAGTCAGTCGGATGCCATGGCGAGTCAAGAGACTTTGTTGATGATAAATTTTGATTTTACCTTTGTTCTGGTGATCGTTCCGAGAATAACGATCTAGCGCCCATAGTTTATATTTTGGGTAAGTTGGGTTACTGAGGGCTGCGTATTAGACTGAGGTGTCCATGACCTCAGAATATTACGTCACACTAGATAGGTAACAATGATCGACTAAAAAAGGCCACAAAAATTGTGTTATGTTAGCCCTCTCGGTCGGGTGCAACACACCACAGAATCAACCATTGCATTCACAAGCCAGATCGCAATTTCCCCTTAAGGAACTACTTAGACTATAGTGAAAAAAAGTACGTTGTTCCCCTTTGCCCGTTTTGTTCCTTTGTGGGTACAAACATCCCATAGGATTGCATGTGTCGCATAATGGAGAAACAGCGCCAAGAGGGGAGTCTGGTTGGAAAAAGAGGGATGAAGGTACGAGGCAATCAGACAACCCCTTTTTGCAGAAGGGGCTGGAGTGATCTGAGAATAGGGGAAGCAACACAAAATGCCGCCATATTTGATTTAATCGAGAGGAAAATGGTGTATGCAGGACGCATCCGACGGTCATTTCATTGGTTTCTTTTTCCACCGTAATAAGCAAATTTCATATAGCTCCAATATGCTAATAGTTATTATTCCAATTATTGTTCGGCAAACTTTGTGACATACTTGAGTTATTTGACGTTTAAAAGCAATTGATTTGAGAGCAAGGTGAATTTTTTACGGGTTTGTATAAAAGCAAGATTGGATAGATAACATAGGACAATTATAACTCTGCCCTTTATTTGATTCCTCTCAATTTGAAATTTTTGTCATTTTATCGGTAATAGGATTCCCAAACCATCTCCAATTCTTATTCAGGTTAGAATAAGAGGAAAAGAACCAAGGAGTTCAGAGATCATTCCAATTTTTCCCCCGAATATCCATTTTTTATTTATCCAATCATTAATTCCCTGTCACAATCAATGATGTATGCTGAAGTACATTCAGCGACCTCTAATTTTAATCAGATTTGTCCCATAAATGATGACAAATACAAAATGATGGTAAGAACAAGATATGATATCAAGACTGGATAATCAAACCTTGAATCAAACTTCGTTCCATTGTTGTATCGTCTATTGATTCAAGTATGGGTCGTCACTATATAATAAAGCCTTGATTTAAGAATTGAACAGCATTGGTGCTCCAGACTGGGATATCGACGATAGAATAAGACTGATTTCCCTCATCAAACCAATGACTGTGTCAATCATGAGGAGCAATGTTCCATCGAGCTCCCTATAGCATGTTTCAAACTTGATTCATTGAACGAGCTGAGAAAGATACCCATTAATTTTCTTCAAAAATTTCTCATTAATGTTGACATTACATTTTTATTTCCTAATCAATGGGGCGTTCCACGCTATTCCAATAGAAAACAAGCAGGTAACCAAGCCTGTTTGGCAGAAAGCATTCGGCCATCACTTTACGTATTAGTGGTCACTTCGAATTTTATTTTCTACCATTTTCATTGACAGCAGGCTCCCGAACAAATTCCCTGCAAATGCAGGAAAAGATCCTGAATTAGCAATTCCTGTACAGAAATTCATTGTCAAACTTATTTTATTTTTCTTAACGAAATGTTGAATATCTCCTGAACAAATGGATCGATTTAGCCCATCTTCAATCCGATATATTTTGTTACTAACATTTGATTTCTTGCCAAGTTTCAATTTGTACAATTTTAGGTTTGTGATAACAAAGTTTGGTATTTTGGAAGAGCGAAATCGAACCGAAGAGCAAATAGCGATTTCCCAGAATTGAATGGACCGATTGAGCCCAAGTTCAATCCCAAACATTTCACTACCAGGAGAAAACGTTGTGCCAAAATTAAAGTGAATATAATCATTTTTCGAAATGCTAGAATGAGAACAATTATGTGTTCTAAAAAAACGCAAAATTAAAATATCTCGAAAACTGTGTACCGACGGGTATACATGTTTTACCTGATATGGATAGAGCGCCTCAACACTGAGAGAAAAGTTTTGATGTGTTGAAAAAATACATATTTATCTGGAAATTTTTTTTTCAGCTCAAGAAAATTGTTTTCCAGAAGAAAATTTAATTCAGTGAAAGTTTAATTATTTCTACTCGATAATTTACCAGTGAGATAGAATACATATATTTTTGATTAAACTTCGAGAATGCAAATATTATGTTGAAAATCGATATATTTCACTGGAAATCAAAACTTTTACCGGCAAGTAAAAAGTTCTAGGTGAAAGAAAAAATCTTTTGGCTGATCTTTATTTTTTCGTCAGCAGAACAAATTAATTTACCTCAAACTATAGATTTCCTCAGACACCGCTACATTATCAGATGGAAAATATCGATATCATCGTTTTTTTTTTGAGTTGAATGAATATTTTTCGGCAGAGAAAATTTTTTCTCTCAGTGCAGACGAACATTTTGAGATAACAAAAAATTAAAATCGGTTGGATCCTTTTTGAGGGCTTTGCCAGGAAAGTTTCAGAAACAACTGGCGATTTCTCAGGAACGGCTGGACCCATTGAACTGAATGTTGGCCCAGACTTAGTTCTCACTATCACCTATAACATCACACAATGTCAGCCCATTCGAAATAACTTTAGTCAATTATTCTTCCAATTTTCAAAAAGTTTACCACCGAGTTGGCGAAATTGACTATGCACACATGCCCACAAGGTGCTCAAATTCCGTATTTTTGCGTTTCAGACCATTCTACATTACTTCCATGCAAAATTAGAACATCGAAAAATCTAACAATTTCAACGCTTCCTGTTCGGAAGCAAAAAATTGAAATGTCTCGGAAATTTCGTACAGACGGATATGTATACTTTGATTGATATAGATAGAACTCGTGGAGACGAATATTTAAAAAAAAAATTCAAATCTGTTGGATAAAAACAAAATTTCCTTCCTCACGTATACCCTTTTAGGTTTTTACGTATCACCCCTTCCCACCCCCCCACCCCTGTACCACATTCGCCAAGGACCAAGGAAAAACCTCACCCTGAGGGGAAAACCTTGGCCAGGTACAGTCGTCTCTTTTTACAAGACTACCGCTCGGCAGTGAACCGTAAGATCAGAGTGCCACAAATTTTTACAAATTTTGACCGACGGAGACGGGACGCGAACCCGGGTCCCCGGCGGCCAGTCTAGCACTCTAACCGCACGGCCACTACCGTCGGTAATCTGTTGGATATTTTTTGAGTTATTTGCAAAACCGTTTCGAGAACAAATAGCGATTTCTCAAGAACGGCTCGACCGATTCAGCCCAACTTCAATCTCAAACATTTCGCTACCAAGAAGAAATTTCTTGCTAAAAAAATTTGAAATTAAACGAAATTTGAAATGGAGGTGTGGCTAGGAGCCGGATAGCTAAGTTGGGAGAGCACCCGATACATAATCGGAAGGTCCCAGATTCAAACCCCGGTCTGGACTATCTATTTTTTTTTCAGTAAAAATTTCTTGTAAAATTTATATTGAGAATAATCCTGCATCCTATCCGACCTATTCCGAATCCCATCAAACGCTATCCTCTGAGCTCACAAGAATGTGGAACGCTTTATAAATTTCTCGTCTTTGATGTAAAAATTATTGCCGATAGGAGAGCAGCGGAGCTCAATATATACAAGAAATACATGAAAGACGGGAAATTTATATAGCGTTCCACATTCATGTGACGTCAGACGATATTATTGGATGGGATTTGAAATAGGTAGGATAAGATCCAGGATTATTCTCAATATAAAATTTACAAGAAACCTTTACTGAAAAAATGGATAGTCCAGACTGAGATTTGAAGTTAATATAACCATTTTTCGAGATGGTAGAGTCAGATTATTTACAATTATTTCTTTGAAAAACAGAAAAATTGATATATCTCGGAAATTTTATATAGACGGGTATGCAGATTTTAATTGACATAGATAGAACTCGTCCAGACGAATATTTTGAAAAAAAATTGGAATCAGTTGGATAATTTTTGAGTTATTTGCAAAAACCGTTTCATGAACAAATAGCGATTTCTTAGAAACGGCTCGGCCGACTGAGCCCAGGTTCAATCCCAAATATTTCGCTACCAGGAGGGAACTATGTGCCAAAGTTGAGGTTAATATTACCATTTTGCGAAATGCTAGAGTGAGAACAATTATTTTTTCGAAAAAACAGAAAAATTGAAATATCTCAGAAACTTTGTATTAATGGGTATATATGTTTTGGTTGGTATGGATAGAACGTGTCGAGACGAATGTTTTGAAAAAAAAAATTGAAATCGGTTGCATAGTTGTTGAGTTATTCGCAAAAAAAGTTTCGAGAACAAATAGCGATGTCTCAAGAACGGCTCGACCGATTAAGAATGTTGTCGTGTAGCCCTCGGTGTCAAAATTTCGAGCGCATCACTATGACGCTCACGCCGCACAGTTCCACCCAGTGGAACGACAAGTTTTGGCGAAGTACAGTTCCCCCACACGTGTCTACAGTATGCATGGATACACCTCGCATACACGAACGCAGAGCTGCGTCGATCGCGACAACCTCACACACTCTCTTGTTCTTTTCATTCTCTTCCTTTCTCTTTCTCGGTCTCCCACTCCTGCCCACTCCATGTGTTCTCCTGACTTCTAACCTGCACAAAAGTTCCTCGACGTGTGTCAATCCGTGCTTAATTATTCAGAATAAATCAATAAAAAATGTCAGAACCGTTGAGATATCACGGTATATTCATAAATACTCGTGCTCTCAATAAGAGGAAAAATTCCGTGGCAAATATGGCTCGAGCCAAGGAGAGATAAAAGGTTGAAAATGAACTGAAAAATCTTGTCATCAAAGCTGACCCTGATGAGCAGAATGGAAGTGGAAATATTTGCTCTGGGAAGAGAATCGTTGATATTTCCTATCTTGGCATATCTACTTCGAATGTAGTATCCATCATAACCTGAACATTTCTAAATATCTCGCGCCTGATGCACAATGCGCTGTTGCCTCATGTATTGCGTCAGATTCCACCTCTCGTGCGACTCCGCCCATTTCAACAACAAATTCAGATTTTATTAAAGAATAGCTTTGAAACGAGCTGCTAGATCCATTCAATTTTTTTTTGTAACGTGTATTAGCACTCCTTCTATAACATATTTTTTTTTTCATTAAAAACTTTCGAGTGGTTGATTTTTAAAAAATTCCAGAAGGTGAAAATGCCTTTAAATCAATGGAAAACGGAATTTATTTCAAAAATTGCTATCTTGAGTAACAGCTGCCAGAACGTGGTGAAATTTGGTTCACCCAAAGCTAATTTTTCAATCTACTCATCATAAAAATTTGAATAAAAACTGTCGAAAAATGAATCTACACGACAACAACCTTAAGCCCAGCTTCAATTGCAAATATTTCGCTACCAAGAGGAAACTTCGTGCCGGATTTCAAGTTTATATAACCCTTTTTCGAAATGCTAGAGTGAGAACAATTATTTTTTCGAAAGAACAGAAATATTTAAATATCTCAGAAACTTTGTATGAACGGGTATTCATGTTTTGATTGGTATAGATAGAACTTGTCACGACGAATATTTTGAAAAAAGAAATTGAAATCGGTTGAATAGTTTTTGAGATATTCACCAATAAAGTTTCAGAAATAATTGGCGATTTCAAAGGAACGGCTATACCGTTTGAGCTGAACCTTGGCACAGACTTGGTCCTCACTAATACCTATAATCTGCAAAAATTTCCGCTCATTCGGAATAACTATAGTCAATTATTCTTTCAATTTTCTAAAAGTTGACCACGGTGCTCTAACTTTGCATTTTTACGTGTCAGACCATTGTACATAATTTCCAAGCAAATTTCCGTTCGGAAGCAAAAGGACTTTTTTTCCAATTTCGAGAAAATTTGAGCACGCTTCCAACTGTTAGCTAGCATGCCGTAGAAAATAACATGAAAAAAAAAAATTTGTTTGCAAATTATCGGCAATTGAAATTTCTAAGGTGGAACAACTGAGTGATTTTTAAGAAAATATAGCTCGATAAGTATTAGTTTGAGCGAATAACTACTGAAATACTTTTTCATTCTAAATAAGTGTAAGTTTCCATAAAAGAAAATGGATTGAACACAGTTAAATTTACTAGCCATTTTTTAATAAACAAATGAAAATAATAATATTAACCAAAAACGCATCTGTCAAAAAATTAAAAAAAAAGATATGTTACAAAGTATATATTTGCGGATTGTCTCTAAAAAAAAACAATGGTGCCACTCTAGGAATCTTCGAGATATATGGTTCTTTATATCGCGCCGTCACGTACAGTAGCGCTGTCACCTGAGCGCAGTGAGTGCCCCGCCGAGATCTATACTGTCCAGTATAGATTCTCCTCATCTGTGAGATGAATATATTGGATTGAATATATGAATTTAATGATATCTATGGATTGAAGATAATTATAAAATGACCGGGAATTATAACAAAATAAATTACTTGTCATTATTTATTTAATATAAATTGGCACGTGCGGCGTCAGCCACCTACAGGGGATCTGTCGGGTTATGCGGTGTCTGTAAAGCAATCGATATTGGAATTCGATGTTTCATTACTCGTCTATTCTGAAAATCGTATAATTTATGAGTCACGAGACAGTCGAATACTCAGTGGTTGTTTCCAGATATGAGCGATTTCATCAGCCAATAGCGGTTGATTCATTCTCTCCAGAAGTATATAAATACAAATGAGTTGAATTTTCGAGTACATTTGTTAACAGACAGTTGTGACACGGACTCTCATCCAAAAGCGTTACTTTGAAATTATCTCTTCTCTGAAGCATTGTTGTAATCCGCTCGGAAAGGCAATCACTCCCGAATCTTTAAGTCAGTTACTAAAATTAGTGATGAGTATCGTGCGTTATTTTCGGTAGACATTGGTAACGGCAAGTTCCTATGCAGTTCTTGTCGGTTAGGATTGAGGAGAAAAACTGAGTGTGAAGTTACTGCCAGTGAAGAACTCTCGGACGACTTGGACAACCTGACGCAATTCAGTGACTCGAATAATTATGATGAAGAGTTCGAATTAAATAAAGAGGAGTGTCAACGACTCTTTATAACTTCATTGAATCAATCGCTATCACTGCTGGGCCACGCGTTTTCCCCGGATAATTGGAATCAACGCAGAGATACAGAGAAGAGGAGAGTGCTTGCAGACATCCAGGACGTAATTGCTGAAACATTGAATCCTCAGAAACTGTCGTCAAAAATCAAACATCTAGTTGCAGAGGTTAAGGAAAAATTGACCTATGCTTGAACTCCACCGGAACGGATTAAAATAGTGACAATGCTTCCTAATTCATGGTCAGTTAGCCGTATTCGGCAAACATTCAGTGTTCCTTACTATACAGCACGTCCTGCTTGTATGATCCATCAAGAGGAGGGATTTGGAGCTGCTGTGCCCCACAGCTGTATCTGACCGTGCGACATAAAAAAATCTGTCTCCAGAACTACTGAAGTGTTACAAATGATTTTTTACAGGCAAATCTCAAATATATATACTGTAACATATTTTTGTCAAATTTTTTAAAGAGATACGTTTTTTTTTCAATTCACTTTCCTATTTGTTTATTAATAAATGATTAGTCAATTTAACATTCTTGACTTCATTGTTTTTCCTCAAAAACCTACACTAATTTTGAATGAAAAAGTGTTTCTGTACTTATTTGCTAGAATTAATGTTTTTCGAGTAATATTTTTTCCACAATCACTCACAAATTCGAAAAAATGTCGATTGAAATAGCATGGAACGCCCCCAATACATGATTAAACAATTGAAATTAATTAACAAATTGTTTCTCTCCTCCTCTAGATAGAGAAGCTGATAATTATACGTAGAAAACCTCATCTCGTTATTTGCAATTAAAGTTGAATCGAAATGTTAAAAAATTCTCAGTAGTAATACCACCAGTAGTAATACCACAGAACCTCCAAAATTATCGGATATTTCTCGATTGTTTTGTTGCGTGGCAACGAGAGGGAGAAGTTTTGCATGTTAAAATTTTTGTGTAAGACTTTTCTCAATCGTTGATACGCAGGAAAATATCAGGGAACTATTCAATTAATTTTAGAGGTCGAGTGGTATTCGACGGATTATTTCTGGTAATCGGATGTGGCCTGTCCTGGGGTTGTTTCAAGATATATTTTACAAACCGGCTCATTTTCACCTCCTTCCTGTCTTCTTTCCACTCCACAGAATCCGATTTGATAGTTATTGGGTTAAAGAGACCATTGCAGAGCTAGAGGTAAATTATCAAAACCTACAGGGAAATTATCAAAAGCTAGAGGTGAATAACCGCTGATATTTTATTGGGTAGGTACTTCATGTTATTGGCTACAGAGCTGTGATTGGCCCAGGGAAGGCCAAATCCGATTGCTAGAAATAATCACAATAAATTTCTGTTTCAATTACTTATTTCTATTTAATGAATGAGTAAATCTTTATTTTGTTCGTCCAGTGACAATCAGATTTTACACACATGCTTAGACGAAATTTGCATTACAACGCTGATACGATCATCACACCCTATGTTGGATCAAGGCTCAACCAACGGTGGTAACTCAAGTCTTGGAAACATATTTATTTTTCAATCTTCGTTCAATCTTGATTTAATCGTGGATGTCGAGGCTCGACCAGTCTTTGATCAAATTAGCAACCCCGGTGTTTTTTTGTCTAGAAAAAATTATTTGATTATTGCATTTTGACGTACTACATATAGAGACAGTATTCCTGTCAAATTTTCTTGCCACATGATTTGTTGGTTCTGAGATAATGATTATCAAGGTTTGGATATTCCAGAATTTATAACTTTTGAATGGCGCATCCGATTTGAACCAATAAAAAGAGAAAATTCTTGTTTTAGCTCATAGTTTTAAGAAAAAAATACTCCACAGGCGTGACGAAACTTCTAAACCTATTTTCCGATTAATTTCTATTTTTTTTTTTTCGGCTCGAGAGCCCTCCGGTATTTGACGGGAATATTTTTTTGCTCATAGAGGACGTCCATATGCTGCCACGCTGTATAAAAATATATATCAACGTGGGACTGACAACCAGTGCATCGGAGAAATTTTTTGTTTCCTAAATTTTTGCGTTTTTCCGCTTTCTAAGGGAGGCCTTATCTTTATGAAGAAATTAATATCTCAGGCCATACCTTTGATGATTATGAGTCAGAAGAGAGCTTCATCACGATAGAGAAGAGAAATAATGCGTCGGAAAAAAAAATTCTCTTAAATTGTTGGGTTTTTTTCGCTATGGGAGCTGCCTAAAAAAACAAACATGTCAATCGATATTTTTTGCTCATAATGATGAAAACAAAAGCCATTATGGAAGAGACAAGCAGTACACTAGAAAAACATGATTGACGAAAATGATGATGGATGATGACGCCGATGACGAAAAAAATATAACCCGTCAGGATTCGATCCATGGTAACTATGATTTGTAGTCTGGTACCTTACCCATTACGCTGTTCAGGCATGCATTAAACTAAACTTTTACATTCCATTGAAGCATAGCAGAAACGCAAATGTGTCTACGTCAACCCTGAGCAGCCTGGGTGAACTAAAGTTAGCCCTGTTCTCATCGTCAGCCTTTAACCCTCGAGCACTGGCGCTATGGTCTCAGCGCCATCGTTTTTATAATTTTCATGATGTCTCTAAAAATATGAGGTATTAAGCCCTACCTAATTTCTAGTTCTTCGAATAATAATATCTGATGAGAATATACAGAGGTTCCTCTAAACTGACTAATGTTTTTTTAATGATTTCTTTTTTGGAGCGCGACAAACAAAAATCCGCCCACCGCTTACCACATCAGTACTCTCATAGTAGAAATTTGACGAGCGATATTGGCGAATCTAGTGACAATCTTAAGCACCATAAGGATTGTGAGGGAGCCGTCTGGCAACGTTGCGCTCCAGAATACACGGGCGGCACGGCACTTGCCTTGCGAACAACGACTTCGGCCAAGAGGCGCGAGTACGGGAGGGTTAAAATTCTTACTTCTCCCAGCGCATTTCATAGCTTACCATCTATTGCGTGATTAACCATCCGGTACTCGCGCCTCTTGGCCGAACGTCGTTACTCGCGTAGCAAGCGCCGGAAGGCACAAATACCTTTGATATTGTTTAATAAGTGTCACTAAATAATTAACACATATTAGCTCGGTTAAATTTCTGGAAGTGCTTTTGTCAGGATGTGGTCTGGTCGTTGGTTTCCCTCACAATAAATGCCCACGTCGGTTTATGAGGAAATAAGAGTAATAAATCGTTTCTTATGGTAATAGAATTGATTCCGTATTGTTTAGCCGAACTATAAGTTGATTTTACATTAAATAATAATGGCTGAGTCGAAAGAGAACTTCAGACTCTACGTTCCCCGATTATACGTCTCAATTATATTGCGAGTCGAACTCAAGCAAGTCTGACTCCAGTCCCACCTCCCGCTCGACTGCCCCTCGTGGGTTCCGAATTCCTCATCCGCACTTCTAGGACTTTATGACTCTAACACGCATATCTATCGTTGAATATAATAATGATGGCGAAAGACTAGAGAAGTTCACGAGAGCCGGCAACACTGTTCGTCAAATTTCCACTCCGCGAGTACTCGCGTGGTGAGGCCTGCGCTCATTTTCGCCTGCCGCGGATAAAAAAAAATTGATTAAGAACGAAGTTGAGATTTGAACTTTCAAAAATTTTTAAAATTGATTTTAAAAAATAGGTCACCTTAGGGCAACCTGGGCGTGTATATGAAGAGATTTGGCGTACAACGGGGGACCGAAGAATAATTAAACCCACTTCTTTTATAACAAAGCAACGGTTTATTTCGTTACGAAAACTGTAGCGGTTTGACAATTTGTTTTGAAGAGAAGGTGAGGTCAATAGAATCACTTCTCTCCAGCAAGAGTGCCGAAACCAGACTAACTCCCGCCTTTTCCTCCTGTATTGTCTGTCTCCGAATTTTCGAATCATCGAGAAAACAATACAATAAGTGAAACATGGACAGATGATTCGAAAATTCGGAGAGAAAAAGGAAACCAGAGATAAATGGGCGAGAAGCTCTGGCCACTCACACTTGCACCTTGGTGTGAGTGCACGTCGGTGAGTCAGTGGTACGCGAGCACGTCTGTGTGCGTGACTAGCATGCCACTGATGCGCTCGCTCGTGTGGGTGTGGGTGTGGGTGTAGCGGATGCTACAAATCTCCCCTGCTTAGTTGAGAAACGTAGTTCCTCACGAGCTGAAAAAAGACAAAAACAAAACAGAGCGGCGCAAGACCAAAACTAAATATAAAATAATGACTTCAAAGGTGATTGACTCAGCAATTCTGATGCAGTACGATGGAATAAGAAAAAAAAAACTAATTAAATTTAAAAAAAAAGAACTTCTGGGCATTTAAATCTACAACTGCTCTTAAATAAAATTCCAGAAAAAAGAAATAAAAAAAAACGTAATTTCGGAAGGACAAAAAAAATTAAAATTAATGCTATATATAAAAAAAAAAAAAGAGAATATCAAGATCGAAGTCATGAGCAAAGACGAAATTCGATCTTGAATCCGCTGATTACGACTAATAAGAGAAAAAAAAATTTCCATGGCGGTATTTGTAACATCGCTATACTGCGAAGTGAACAGTTTTCTTCGGTCTCCCTCGACCTCTCGTAGCTGCTGATCCTCCGGTGCTGGTCGATGGCTGCAAAGAGTCGCCCTTTGCTGCGTCTGGTTGCGAAAGGTGCTGCTGCTGCTGCTGCTGGTTCAGTACCGGCTCGTCGTCCAGCTGGAAGTACGCCGGTTTCAACCGGTCGATTGATACCGATGCTTCAACCAGGCGATGGAATCGGCGTGCGACATTCTGGGGCGGCATCAGGAGCACGAAATGTTTTTCGTGCTTGCTGACGACACGATAAGGGCCCTTGTACGACGAGAAAAACGACTGCCGGATATGGTCGTCACTCACTAAGACGTGAGTGCAAGAGGCCAAATCCTTGAACACGAAGAGGGCTTTCATATCGTGCCTGGACATCGGGGCTGGCGATAACTTCCTGAACTGGGCCCGCAAGTTTTCCAACAGTGTTGCTCCAATATCGTCCTTCCAAGCCGTCCTCAGTCCCAACAAAACGACGGGTAGGGCGTCACACCAGTTTTCACCATGGCAGAGTAACGCTGCCTTCAGCTGTCGATGAAGTCTCTCGACGAGGCCATTGGTATGGTGTCATCAAGATGCGCCTGGCACCCAGAGACTCAGCCAGTTTCTTGACGACGCCAGACTGGAACTGAGCCCCTTGATCGATTGTAATTCTCAGAGGGACGCCGAACCGTGCAATCCAGTGGAACAGCAGGACACGTACGACCGTGGTCATGCTGCTGGCTGGTAGCGGAACGGCTTCCGGGTACCTGGTGAACCTGTCGACGATGGTGAGACAGGTGCGACATTCCTGCGACAGGGGTAACGACATAAGGTCAATATGGATGCCACAAACTCAGCAACCGGCGTTGAAACATGCCTCGATACCTTGTTGCGTTGCCACTCCATGCAGCATTTTGCCCATTTCTCGGTGTCCTTGTTCATCGAGGGCCACACGTAGTGCTTGGCTATCAGCCGACGAGATGCCTTCCTACCGGGGTGCGCAAGCGAGTGAAGCGACAAGAAAATTTGCCTCCTCAACGGCGCTGGAACATACGGGCGAACTGTACCTAAGCTGACGTCACAGTACAGTGCAGCATTGATCTCCGGGAAATGAAGTTCCTTCAGCTGTAGACGGCTCTCTTTGTCTTGGAGAAGTTGTTGGAGTTCCGGATCTACTTTTTGATGACGCAATATCTCGTTGTTGCTCACCGTAGCTGCCACCTCGTCGATCCTGGAAAGAGCGTCGGTGACGACGTTGTCCACAACTGAAACGTGGCGGATGTCGGTTGAAAATTGGCCAATATAATCCAACCGTCTGAACTGCCAGGGTGAGGCCCGTTCAGGTTTCTGTTGTAAAGCGTGCACAAGGGGCTTGTGGTCCGTGAAGATGATCACGTGTCTCCCCTCAAAGATGTGCTTAAAATGCTGCACGGCCTGATAAACAGCCTGTAACTCCCGGTCGTACGCCGCGTGTTTTTCAGAAGAAAGTGACAATTTCTTGCTGAAAAACGCTAACGGCGGCCGCGACCCCTGCTGATGCTGCTGCAGAACGGCTCCGACGGCGTGGTCGGACGCATCCGAGAAGATCGCCCACTCCGCATTCGGGTCCGGATAGACCAGTTGCCTGGCATGGGCGAGAGCCTCTTTCCCACGCCGAAAAGCTTCCTTGAGAGCTGGCGACCATTGAACCGGGTGACCTCCCTTGACGTTCGGACCTTGAACACCGTGCAGCGGGGCCAGAATCTCGGCGGCATTCCTCATGAACTTCCTGTAGAAATTGAGCATCCCCAGGAAACCACGAAGTTTCTTTACCGTCGAAGGCCCCTGACTCTATCCTGTGGAGGTTTAATTCCCGACGCACTCACCATATGCCCCAAAAAAACTACCTCCTTTCTCCCCAGGACGGATTTGGCCAGGTTGATGATCAGGCCATAGTGCTGAAGATGTTGGAAAAGCGCTCTCAGATGCTCGCCATGCTCATCCTCGTCAGCTGAGGCCACCAATATGTCATCGATGTACGGGAAAACAAAAGGTAAGTCCCGTGTAATCTCGTCGATGAGACGCTGAAACGTTGAGCTGCATTCCTGAGCCCGAAGGTCATGTACGGGAATTCAAACAGCCCAAAAGGTGTTACTATGGCGGTCTTCTCGATATACTCCAGAGCGACGGGAATTTGGTTGAACGCCTTCACCAGGTCGATCGTGGAAAAGGTGGTTTTTCTATGCAGGTTGGCAGCGAAATCTTCAAGGTACCTGACTGGGTATCGATCCGGGATGGTTCGGGCGTTCAGGGCACGATAGTCACCGCAAGATCTCCACTCGCCGTTCTTCTTCGGGGCCAAGTGAAGGGGTGACGACCAAGGTCCTTCTCCGCGTCGAGCAACTCCGAGCCTGAGCATGCTGGAAAACTCTGCTTCGGCTATTCTCAGCTTATCAGGCGCTAGATGGCGGACGCGGCTGGAAGTCGGCGGACCAGGCGTTGTTCGGATGTGGTGGACTGTACTATGCGGTGCCGTTGTCCGCGGTAAACCGCCCGGTTTCGTCATCGCCGGAAAATCCCCCAAAATCCTTGCAAATGGCGAATTGCGAGCGTTCTGACCGACATAACCTTGCAACTCGTGACCTTGGTTGCAGTAACGAGTCCAGTGGTACTATCGATGAGACGCCCGTTCCTCAAATCGGGCAAAATGTCAAAATGCGCCAAGACATCCGCCCCGATGATAGGCTTGCTCACATCTGCCTCAATGAATCGCCAGGTGAGGTCACGGCGAAGGCCAAAATTAGGTGCAATCCAGGTTAAACTATAGGTGTTAATGGCGGATCCGTTCGCCGCAGTGAGCTGATACCCTGTTGATGTGTTCGGAGTCTGGTGCGGCCTGCAGGGAAAAACTGACACGTCCGACCCTGTGTCAATCAGGTAATGGACGCCAGACAACCTGTCCCTAATAAAAAGGCGGCGGGATTGACATTGGGAATCTTTTACCGCCGCTAGTGATTCCCGTTGGCTTTTCCCTGCCATTTCCAACCGGGCAGGCAATGATTGGCCCTCTCACCGTACTTGAAATGGTACCAGCAGTCCTCGAATTTGGTGTTGATCTTACGGGAGCGCGAGCCACTCTTCGAACGACCCCTGCGACTGGATCTGTCCCTGGACCGCGATCGCGACCGCTGCTGACGCAGGGATGCAACTTTGGTCGTCAGTGCTACAACCTGCTTCGTAAGCAGCGCGATATCCTGCTGCAAATTCGAGGGACTGGCAACCGGAGCAGCGACTGTGCAAATAGAGGCCGCATGGTAGACCTCATGAATTCTGTCTGCAAGTGCGGTAAGTTGATCGACGTCCGTCGTCTACTGTCCCGTCACAATGCAGCGGATCTGTTCGGGAAGATGAGAAAGCCAACGCATTTTAACGACCTCCTCATCTATATCCGGGACCAAGCTCTTCAGGAACCGGAAGTACACGGATGGCTTGCGATTCCCAATGCTCTCTCTGTCAAGCAATTGGAGAAATGCAGCTTCCCGTGATTTTGAAAAACGGGCAATTAACTTGCTTTTCAAAGTCTGATACGGATTATTTGCGGGTGTATGTAAAATAATATCCTCTACTTCCGCCGCCGCAGCCGTATCTATTAGTGCTATAGTGCGATAATACTTATCGAGTTCAGTGACGATGCCTTTATTGGCAAACTGGGCCTCCAGCAGGCCGAACCAAAGCGCAGGTCTCGATGTGCAGAAAGGCGGCGACCTGACTTCTTGCGACGTCATCGCCGTGGTC
>JAPYZM010003226.1:0-12791 GCA_030522845.1 Psyttalia concolor
AAATTGACGAAATAATTTTTTAAAATTATGATCAGGACAAAAAACGTCAACTTGGCGCAATTTTTTCACAAAAGTTTTTTTGTGATTTTTTATAGGATTCAAATAATTAATAACCAATAATTTTTATAACTGAACTCAGTTAGGGCCCCCTAAAGTTATAATAATGGCCATAGCTGGTCCTTGACAGTCTTATCCAATACACCCCCCTTTTTTCTCTTTTTATTCCCCTCCTCTATTCTGACGATATACCTCACCAGGTACCGCTGCCCCCTGGCACCGATTTCAGCGTTGGACATCAAGATGACGTCAGACACAGTTCCACGCGCACTTTTGGAATAAGGAGCCCACCCTGCAAGGTATACGACCATTGCCCCCAGTCGTATTGTCATACGATCATTGGATCGATAAATCAGGTTCACTCTGACTTCATCAGAATGAATCAGAATGACCCAGATTCTACAGGTCCGACGGGTCCTTCATACGGGCCCGTCGATTGGCCCATTAACGCCGCTCGACGAAGGATTCCCCCTGCGACCAGGGAGAACCCGGAAGGGACACACACTCGACCACGGAATGTCCTGCAGTCCGGATCATGGTATAGTAACCAAGAACCAATAAATCTGTCAATTTCTGGATTATTCTATACCGGCCCCTGGAGTTCGGACCTGTCTCACCTCCGACTGGCTCTTCTGGACTGGTAAATTTCTGAAACCTGGTGTCAAAGATTGGATTAGTTTGGAATTGGTGTAGCGGTACCGGTGAGTTCAGCCATCCTCTTTTCCTTTCCCCGTGAGTACATTATCGAATACCCCCCCCCCCTCCCCCCCAGCCGTGAGCCGGACATTTTTCTCCCTTATAATTTGGATGTATTTAGAGTCAGCCCCCCCTTCATTTTCTCCAATATTGTTAATTCAACCTTTTTCAAATTGTCACGCGTACGGCTTGCCTCCTGGCTCTTCCCCACCCCCTGAGAGTTAGTTTCTGCCGAAATCATAATCAGTAAATTGTATTGTTTTCTCATTGTGAATAAATTATATTATAATTTCGTTGCACTTAATCCTTCTTTTTTATTTGCGACCCCACTAATTTTTATTAAATTAATATTGAAGTAATTAGTCAGGTTGCAGTGTAGATGAAATATGTTATCCATTGATAATCAGTGTCATTGGATGTTCTCAAATATTAAAAACCCGATTATGTTCATATTCTTCACTTTTGTCGCATTGATTAGAATAAAAATTTTGTTGTTTTCACGAATTTGACCAATTATACAGTCGGGAACAAGAGGGTGGGGACTACTGGATGTGTGTGACGTGATGTTATTGTAGTTACTGAATCTTCAATTTTAGGTCCTTCATCAACATTGACTTAATAGTAACTTCCCAACGATAGAAAACTATTGCTTTTTTATTCCAAAATTCTTTAGCATCAAATAGAATAAAAGTTTTGTTATTTTAATCAACTCCTGACAAGTACACGGTCTGACGGTTTTTTGATTATTAGTTATCAACTATCATTCCCAGAATTATTGAGGAACTTTCCTGAAATTGCCCAAGTGACGTACGCTCTTTCCCGCAATCTACGCTATACGCTCTTATCTCTGACTGGGCTTTTATACGCGCCCTGCCATAATCCAAAGCCCCATAGTGTTATCGCGAGACAATTGAAAATTAAGTTTTTTTTTCAACTCATTTAAAGGTCCATTGTAGATTATTGTAAGTTGATTTATTCCAATTGAAAATAATTATTTATTTCCTTTTCACTTGTGAATATCCCCCCCATAGTCTCTGGATAAAAGATACATGAAAGACACAGAAAAGAGAGAGAAACAGATGTTCTTTTCTTTGCCAACTATGAATAACGAAATACTAACGCTGAGAAAATAAAGTCGTCGAAATATTACATTATGATGTTTGCTATGGAAGGATATTTTCATTTACTGATTTAATCGAGGAAGCAGAAATATCTTCATGAAGCTCGTAGTCAACTTATATAATGTAACGAAGGATGGATTCCGCCAATACTTCTCATGTTATGAGAACAAAAATAAAAGCCATTCGAGGAGTAGTTGTGTCGTGTATATTATTTCCCTTTTAGGAGCAATACCAACCTCTGCTGCTTCCACACGGCAGGAAAGATGCCTTCTCTGAGACATGCATTGCAGACGTCTAAGAACTGCTCTGCTGCAATTTTAAGTCTTGTCATCACCACTTGTATGGCCTTCCCCATGGATTGTTCTCTACTTCGGTAAGGAGCTCGCTCCAGTATTAATTTTTGCTGTGGTTGAGGGCCTTGCTGAGCTTCCGCCATGCCTTATATTTTCTCTTTACCTCCAGGAAGTCAGTACTGTTTCCACCATGCCGAGATGACCTCCTCGCTGCGTTACACTTCTTTCTCAGTACAGCGATGGTCTCATTCCACCAATACACCGGTGGATTACGATTAGTGGTTCGTATCTTTATCATAGTGGCGTCGTAGGATTTAGTTCCCTTCCTCGTAATGTCCTGTCCCTTCGCAGTTGCAGTATTACTACTACTCGGCTGATTCCTTAGTACTACTGTAGAAGCAACGGGATCGAAAGTATTTACGCGCCAAACAATGCTGTTGGTCTTCGTTGTGGTTTGTCCAACTTTCCGGTGGGTACCGATCTCCTAGAAGATGGCTCGATGATCGCTCGCAATATAGATATCAGATACTCTCGAGGAACAGTTCCTCTTGGCGAGACTACTGGTCTCGAAGGTTAGGTCTACTATTGAGCTCTTTTCGCCTCTGTTGGAAGTGGGCCCATAGTCGTTGTTTAGAAGGACAATATACCGCGAAGACAGCCTCCCATAGCGCTTGTCACCTCAATTAGGTCTCATTGCTGCCTCAGTCGACTCCTGGAGCTTTGAAGCTCTCCCCGATTGCGATAGGTGATGCTTCGCGTCCTCGGTCAGTCTGTCCAGGAAATACATGAATTCACCAATGGTGAGGCTTGGTAGCCCATAATGGCTGTAGAAATTAATCACATCCAGCTTACTTACCACGAAACCAGCCTCATCGATGGTCGCTACGCTCAGGAACAGGTACTTTCCGCATGACCAGATAACTGCCTTGGAACTTTTATCCATCTCCCACAGATGAGTACTCAAATTTCTGAACGGCTCCGAGAGAATTACCAGATTGATCTTCAGCTCCCGTACCGTCTGCATAAGTAGATCGTGTGCAGCCATGATGCAGTTCCAGTTGGCGGAGTTGAAGACGTTTTTGAAATGAAGTATTGCCACCAGGCAATACTTGTTCGGACCTCCCTTCCATCTTTTCCCTGCGATTGCCTCCCCGGCTCGTCCAGAGGCATTTTCCCTTTAGGGAGTCTTCCTATCATCTGTTGCTTCCATTTCGGAGGGAAAGTACCCTGTCCAAGGCACGCATTGTATACTTCTAGGAATATCACCAGTGCTGCTTTAATTGCTGCTGAAAAGCTTCCATTAGCTGCTCTTCCATAATTGGTGGAATTTCTTCCACAGCGCAGTTATCCGTGGTGTTGTGGAATCTCACTGGCTAAAGAAATAGCACTGTGACAATCTTCTGCAAGAACTCCAGGCATGTTGGTGGTAGCATTGGTTCGCTTTTCAGGATGATAATAAAGGATAATAAAGATCAATAAAAAATAAATATCAAGTAAATATAACTAATTTACAAGCTAATCAAATAGATATATATCCAGTAAATATAATTAAGTGGCGAACTATAAAACTACATGCGATAACATACCCAAAAATGGTATTATCAACATAAACCTTCTACACTTAGCGAAGAATAAAATGGAAAATCATGCATAATTATGAGAAGATCAACGATGATGTACAGGAAGGAGGAAATAATTATGAATAGTACAAAAGCAATAGAATAGGCGAGCGGGGGCCGCTTACTCTAAAAATTTCTCTGTACCCGAAGAGTGGAGCAGAAGATTCATTACTCCCAAAGCTTCTAAAAAAAATCGAGTGTGAAGCAGAAGATTACTCACTCTTAATCAAAGTTGAAAACAACTCGCAGTTTTCTCAGGTGCCGAGAAAAACCGTAGAGCAGGACGCAAATTCCAGCTGCCCAAATTGTTCGGCGTATACAGAAATCGCCAGGAAGTGGATTCGAACACTCACCTGGGTACGTCGACTGCAGGACCTACAATAATCTGCTCGCGGCCGGTGAGAGTCAGTGTCACCAAGAACCCGCGGGGTAATTTTCAACTGATCAACGGCCAGCAACCGCAACAATCAACAATTAAACGACACAACCATAGGAACATCTCCAGTTCATTCTCCACCTGGAGGATATTTCACGAAAGACGCCGGTCTGCAGGAGAAGGCCAAGCTGCAACAATGCATGCCCAGGGCCTTAAAAATTACCCCATCCACGTAGAAGTTTCTGGCTGGAGTTAACACTAAACTCCAACATCTAGCATCAAATAAAATCTACAGATTAGTCGCCATACACACATTAAAACAAAGAAAATGAGAACTAAAAATTAAATACGCTAATCCCTCAAACCTATTGCTTTTAAAATAGTAGCAACTGTCCAGTTAATAAAAATTAGGACGTAACATCACCTTCCTGTTATGGGTGTGTGTGACTTTCTGCTCACCCTTTTTCTTCTTGGAGTGTCTAGTGTCCGTCAGCGGTAACTCTCCCGACCTTCTCTTGGTTCTACGTAGCTTGTTGTCAAAAACAAATGAACTCCCATTTTCGGCCTCGAAGTCCATAGTCGTCCCAGCACCTTCGCAAAATGCTCCCGGTCGCCCCAGTAGTAAGGCTGTGGTATTAAAGCTTCCCTCTCCCGCCATTCCGCTCAGCTGCCTGAGTTCTTTGGCTGAGGTGCTGAGGGAATTCAGTAACTCTCGGGCATGAGAATTGATGTTTCTCTTGTCCTCCATGTAGGTCATGAGGTCACTAATGATTCCTCATGTCTGTCCCACAGTTGTTTCTCGAGCTGGGCTTTGTCGTTCGGCCCGGTTTCACGGGCTCCTTTCTGCTCCAACTCTCTCTTGTCTTCTTGTGTACTTGTAGCATTTGAGGCCAAGTGGTCCTTTCTATTGTCAGTGCAGTTGTTGGATGATGACGTCGCGGGGCCCGCTTTCACACCCAATCTTGACGACAGTACCGGACTTCCGAATCCCTGCACCGTAACCTGTTCTCCTGCTTTTTTGCTGATCCCTAACTTAATCCCGAACTGTTGTAAAATGTTTGTCGTTATAAGGACGATGTGATTCAATATTGACAGATAATTGAAATGGACATCAGTATATGTTCGGATAGCTCATCTGAATTTTTTCTTCAGTTATTTGTGGACTAAATATATTGAGAAGGAATTCCCAGCTATCGAAAATCCTTATCTAAATCTGTGAACAGATTTAGAGGGATGGTATCACGCATTCAAACAGCAGTTAGGGCAGAATCATGTGCACATAAGCAGGGTTTTTCCCGTATTGCAAAAGGAGCAAGCATCGGAAGAACGTTATCTGTTCGTCATTGTAAAAAATATTGTGATTATGATGCTCGCCGGAAGGTTATTGTTGATGGGTATGCTGAGGATTGTGATACTTTGGAATACCTTCGCGGTGCTATTCGTAATGTTGTTTTGTGATATGGTTATGATATATAGTTTGTTTGGAATAATTTTGTGATTCGCAAAATTGATGAAATTCGGATAATGGTTTTTGTTTTATTTGTTTTGTAATATTGATCTGCGGTTATATATTTTTATATAGCATTTTTTTTTCTGTAATGTTTTTGTTTTGTAATATATTTCTTCTGTTATCTTTTTCATTGTAATATTTTGAGGTAATGTTTTGATTGGTAATATTTAGATGGGTAACCGTTTTGACGGAGTTTTTTAATCAATCGCAATGTGTTGCACTCTTCCGTTTCAATGTCCCGCAGACCGGGGTTTATATGAGTCACAATGTTTTACTAGTTGTCATACTATTTTGAAATTGACACCTTGAAATAGTATATTTCGATACAAGTGTGACGGGGTGGTAACAAGTGTGAAGTGGCGGCTCGAGGCGACCGCGAGGCCTACCAATCACACGTGATGTTACGTTCAGCGAGTGCCGAACTGCGCCATTTTTTGTTTAGTAGTAAATGGAAAGGCAGTTTTCGACGAGGGCTGAACGTAGCAGCAGTGACAAAAAAAAATTTTGTAGCAAATAACGTTCCAAATGGACAGCATCATCTTTTGCTGTACTGACTATCGGCCACCCTATAACGCTCCTTTCATCATCTGCAATAAGACAAACGATAGACTATAATCATCCTGAGATTAGTACCATTAAATCGCAAATTGACGGAATAGAATGGAGAGGCTTTTCGATGTATGTTATTACTGCTTTTTCTTTGTTTGTTCGTAGACTGATCCACGGATTGATCACTTGGACTGAACGTTGTTAAAAAAGAGATCACAGGCGACACTGAATTTGCATTCAAGATACATACCTCTGAAAAGCCTACCAGATTTCCAAACCAGAGTAGGTAATTCATTTTTCAATGATTATAAAAATACCGGATTAATTCACAAGTTACTTATCATATATGGAAATAATATATGGAGAACGAATCGCCGTCAATACGAACCAGTTTCTAACCTAGACTAACAAGTCAAGAATAACATTTAATAAGCTGTCATTCATGGATGATAGGCCTTGATTATTATGATGCCCCTGATATCGTATGATGATAGCAAATTACAGAGAATTCTCAGAAGAGATCGTAGATGTACACTATAATTTACTCTTGAAAGGCGGTGACAAATATACGGTGATAAATATTTGTAGAACATTCATCCAACCATGACCGACGATTTAGTGGGTATTTTCCGATTCAACAAAATAGTATCATTCCGTTTCTTGGATATTAAGAGCCTCTATCTAAATTTCTACGCTCTTTTTATATCTATCACCTGACCCATATCCATATTTATTTTTTCGATAAATGTTTACAAAGACCCCCCTAACGTCGATTTCTCTAAAATTAAGTGGAGTCCTGCGTTCGATGATTCTAAGCATTCTGCAAGAAACCTCAGTCGTTGACCATGATTATTTCTCGACTTATGGGCATCCGAATTGTGTTGTGGTGGAATCAATACTGGAATGGCATTTATTGTGCATGATTTGGTATCGCGTTCATCGAGGTAATGTAAAATTAGGGTGTGTGGCAGACGTATATCTTTCTCCACACTTATCCTAGACTTTCTTTCAAAATAAACACCAGTGGGTGTTGTAGAGGGAATGTAAGCAGAAAAAAAAATAGAATTTACATTATTCACCAGAAATAATGTAAATTCAATTTCTTTTTCTGTTTTTACTGTTGCACGCTTTCTTCTTCAGTTTTACCCGTCAATGTATGGAATCGAAATCCTCAGAAGTTAAAAAATTATGATCCATTTTATCAATAAATTATTATATTATATATATAATAGTTTTGTGTATTAATAGTTTTGTGTACTATCCCATACAAAAATTTGGAAAAAACTTTTTAACTTGAAATATTCACACAATCTCTAAAGCAATCCTTCAGTTTGACTATATCAGGTCAATTTTTTTTTCTACATTATTTTCTATTTTCATATATTTTTTTCTTACATTTTCACATCGTAAACGCGAATGCGTGCCACATTTATCCGGCATTTTCACTAGGGCAACCCCCGATCCTTATCCCGTAATGCATAGCAATAGATGGTACTAAGTTAGTGTTGGCCACTTCAAATTCATAAAATATGCAACAATATAGCTGACAGTAGGCAAATCGGAAATAGTGTTTAGATTGTATGGAAGATGATATCATTGTTTGGCATGCTAAATTGACATTCCTGACTTAGCACTCGGTATTATTTCTGTATTTTTTAAAATAATTTCCCGAAAACTGTTGAAAATAGATAAAAACTTACAAAAAATGGGAATTTTTTCTTCATTCTTCAGTCATTTTAAACCTTTGTCAAATCATGAGAGAAGAAATTGCAGCCTTGATACCCCTTGCCAAGTGATTTAAGGTAATTAATATCGCATACAAGATTCGAGCTGATCTCTTTATATCGAGATACGCGTTAGAGTATCGGTCAAGCACACGTATTGAACTCGAATCGTACCAAAACGTCACCGAGAGCTATCAAGTATCTATACACCACACGACTTCCTCTTCCACTACCGCCAATCCATTTCTCTTAATAATAGATTTATGCGAGCATTTGGATTAAAATTGGTCTTAGTTACCTCATAATAATTGCATTAGCTTTCCACTGATTCAATTATCCGTTCAATTAATTGTATATTAGTGAAAATATAGATATAGCAACCAGCTACCATGCACATTTCTCCCGTTTCGATCATCTCCATCAACATGGACTAGTACTCGAACCACTGAGGTGGCAGCACGAATCGAATTCTCATTTTTCGGATTCAGTGATTGCCAAAGGTGTAGTGTAATCGCATAAGAATAAAAAAAAATCGTTGAAACAAATGGCCAAGCCTACCTTTGGATGGTTTTCCATAATTTCATTGACTTCACTGGTTTGAAAAAATGCTGCAGATGAAAAACAACGCCAAGCTTGCATGAATACACTGCCTTAGTTACGAAGCACTCTAATTACAACGCTTATGCTGAAAACGCATGATGTTTGGTCCAAAACAAAAAAAAATCGTCGGGACCAACGTACTCGGGGCGGCTTTATATACTAACGTAAATTTAGCTGCGAAAGTTCTACATCTAGAATCATACTTCAGGATCACGAAGTATATAGCCGCAGAAGTCGTTTGCAGATTACGAGATAATCATGTGTTTTATTTCAATCTGTTAGATTCTTCCATGGGTTAAACCCAGAGTTTTCCAATGGTACAACCCGGAGATTAGGGAAAATTAAGTTATACCATTGGATAATCATGTTTCTACAGATCAATGAGACTGGTAGAGTGAGGCACTAATGATATTTTATTGCGGAGAGAGAGGCTAAAAATACTCCTATATTATTGGATCTATCCTACGAAAATACACAAAAAATCTTTTGTTAAAAAACTGGGCCAAGTTAACGTTTTATTACCTGATCCTACTTTTAACAAATATATCGTCAAATTTATTAAAAAAAAAACCTGAAATAAAAAGTAGGTCAAGCCCTTCGTTCGTAAATAATATTGGTCTACTGAAAAACAAATAATTGGCGTTTGTTAAACAATGCGCGAAGTCAATTTTGCTAATGTCGGCTTGTAATAAATCGTTTGCATTGAGAATTTGAAAAAAATTGGGAAATGAAGGAAAAAACACGAAGGCTGAAGAGCGAAAAAAAGACCTCAGTAACTGCGGCATCAATGTTCATAAGATGAAGATAAATCGATTGATTAATATATATACTTTCAGAATAATACGAATACTTTGAGAATAATACCGCGCGAAGTACGTTTCTATTGCGGCTACTCATCTGTTTTTTTTTCTTCGCACTGCAGACTTGGTGTTTTTTCACGGAGACAGGTGTTCCCGTGGCAGCGTATTGCGGCCTTCAACTAGTCGAGCCTCTCCACGACCTCGTCGACTTGAGGATAAGTTGGCAAGGTGAGTTGGATTCCAAGCAGCTGGTAAATGTCCACTGTGAACTGACCTTCTCTGGCCGAGGAGGTATGCACCACTGCTTCTGTCCTGATGTTCGACAGGGGCACTACCTCCGGGTAACGTGTGAATCTGTCGATTATCGTGAGAGAGTCCTTGAAATCCTTTGACATCAGTAGTGTGCTCAGATCCATGTGGATGTGCTAGAACCACTGTGATGGCAGGGCGAACTCGGTGAGAGGCGCGGCAACGTGATGGGAAGCCTTGCTCTTCTGACACGGTAAGCAGTGATGAGCCTGTTCTGGACAGTCCTGGCTCATCCCTGACCGAACGAAACAATCGGCGATAAGCTTCCGTGTACTTTATTCACCGGGGTGTGCGAGTGAGTGTATAGAGACGAAAACCTGTTTCCTCAGTGGCTGTGGTACATACGGTCGAAGCGTACCCGACGCCGAGGCCCACGGGAAAAGAAGGAGCTATAGGTTGAGGCTCTTGTCGCCCTTCTGGAGAATTCCCTGCAATTCCGGGTCCTCTTTCTGTGACGGACTAGCTGTTGGTTTCTGACAGCGTCGGGAACGGCTCGAGATAAGGCCTCCGCGACTATGTTATCAGTGCCACCAACATGTCTGATGGCCGAAGTGTACTGGCCGATGAAATCCAGCGTCCGACATTACCAAGACGTTGCTTTATCCGGCTTCTGATGGAATGCATGTATCAGGGGTTTATGATCCGTATAGATCGTGATATTTTTCCACTTAAAAAAGCGTTGAAAGTGCACTATTGCCTCATAGATTACCTCGAGCTCCCGATCGTAAGTGGCCTGATATCGGTTCGTAAGAGCTTCCTGCTAAAGAAGGCAAGTGGCTGCCAACCATCGGGGTGTTTCTGCTGAAGAACGGCAGCCACTGCGTGGGCCGATGCATCGGTAAAAACCGCCCAGTCAGCATCGACATTGAGATGAGACAGATGAGTGGCCTCTGCGAGGGCTTGCTAGCACTCGGTGAAGACAGCATCCATTTCCGGATTCCTTGTGATATGACAAAAATATGAGATGCAACTCACGAAAATACAAATTAATCGCCGTTGCTATGGAGTGATTTCTATTTAAGCCTCCAGCACTCGCGCCTCTTGGCTGAACGTCGTTACTCGCGTGCCAAGCGTCGCGCCGCCCGTGTATTCTCGAGCGCAACGTTTCTAGTCTCCACGCGCCGCTTGAGATTATCACGAGAGTCGTCAACACCGCTCGTCAAATTTCTACTACGAGAGTACTCGCGTGGTGAGCGCTGCCCTCACCTTCGCCTGCCACACTCCAAAAAAAAATTGATTAAAAAAAAAAATAGTCAGTTTAGGGGAACCGAGGCGTGTATACTCTCATCGGAACATTTTATTCGCGGAACTTGTAAAAAGGCAGAGCCTAATTCCTCATAGTTTTAGAGATATCATGAAACTTACAAAAACGGCGGCGCCGAGATCATAGCGCGAGTGCTCGAGGGTTAATTAGTAAATGACAAAAGTGAAAACACCATCCGAAAGATGAAACCGTACTTTTATGATGTATCTAACGATGGTTTTAACTGTTATCGCGTGGTTCATCTGATAAAAATGAATTCAAGCTTTTTGGAGGGGTTATGTCTATGTTGGGATCGGTATGTCATACACCACAGCTCTGCCTGAAATGTCAACTTGGCAGATATGCTATCGCGTATGCTGATTTCGGATGTATTGAATCACTCAGAATTGGATTTATTATAAATTATTTATTCACAGCTATGTAATGTAGTTTACACTATCCGAGCTCTAGCGTAACTGTATGTCCTCGTAACAACCGTAGGATCACCTGATCGAAGGTGTCCGAATTGTGATGGCTAGCTACGAAAATTGTCCTGCGGTAAAGTACCATACTATCCTGGCGATACTTATACCGAGGGAATTTGGTTACTAAGCGGTGCGCGACATAATCATACCATGAATCGCTACGAATGTAAATACAAATAAAAGTAGTCTTTCTACAATAGTCCCCTTTTTAGCCAAAAAAAATACGTTTACGAATATTAATAAGAGATACAATCAACTGATGTTATTTTCTTTATTGATTGAACTCCTTCTTCTGAAGTTGTTGAGTTTCCCTATTCTTTTGTCTGGGTTTTCTCCTGTCGTTTCGTAACATTATAATATTCTATAATAAATACTATTTTAATATATAAACGGCCTTTTCAATTTTTCAAATGGAAGGAATACACATAGACATCGATGACGGATATTCTCCACGGAATCAAGAATTTTTACGGACATGGATTGACAGGAGGATCGAATTGAACAATGCAGAGATCCGGGATTTCGTTAATCGCGCTCTTTCAAATATTCAGGCCAGTATACAAAATTTATTAATTCAGGAACTAGATAATGCAGTTAGGAGACACTTCGGCGCAACTCTCCGAGATGAAATACGGACCATCGTTCGTTCAGAACTCTCAGATGTGGGTCACATAGAGGTGTCCACATCGCTTGTTACAACACAGATGGAACTCTTTGACGCCACTCAAGCGGAGATCCGTCAACAGACTTCATCTTTGAGGGAAGAACCTACTTACCAGCCTGGAACAGAATCTTCAGGTGGGAATTGCAACGGGGCGGGATGAACTTTTGAGCATTCTTCGGCAGGATTTGAGCTGTGAATTCAATTCTACGACGGATCGAATGCGGCGGACTCTTCAATTAGATATACAAATGAGGATCCAAGAGGAAATTCAATCTTCACAAATGGATAATAATTTTCCTTTGCCGAACCATTTAAATTATTCTTCTTCAGGTAATAATCCTCCATTATTCAATCCCCCAATTTTGAATAATAACCCGGTTATGAAGCAATCTTTTGTAGATCCGAAAATATCAAACAGGAATATTGTTAATCAAAATTGTATTAAACCTCAAAAATATAACGGTACTACACCTTGGACTCCATTTTACAAACATTTTCTCGTGGTCGCAAATCATAATCAATGGAACTTTAATGAAATGGGTTCACAATTAGCAGGTTGTTTGACCGAAAAGGCTCAGACAATTCGTCAAAATCTGACCCCAATGGAATCTATTGATTTTAATAAACTTATTAAAGAATTAGTCAAGATTCGCAGAAGAAAAATATTCCCAAATGTATTTCAATGAATTTCAGGCTCGTCGACAGAAAATTAATGAAGATTACGTGACTTACGCGGAAGATTTAG
>JAPYZM010003227.1:0-36675 GCA_030522845.1 Psyttalia concolor
AAAGAGCGAAAAGAGGAGTAGAGCCGGTTGTTTAGCAGTTGTAGCGTTAGTAGAGGGGAGGGGGGGGAGGGGGGGCGCCCCAAAGGGTGGGGATGCCGCCACCGCGTGTCATTGCTGGCGCCAGCTAATTGTCGAGGCCAGCCAGCCGGCGCTAGTGAGGAGAATACTACTTTGCGATCAGACTGAAACATCATACTAAAAACACATACACTATTACAACCCACAATGATTTTTTTTCCCCTCTCTGTTCACATTTTATTTTGGGGATAATGGTTAAACGGAATTGAGAAATTATTGGCAATAAATTTTTGAAATTTCCAGCAAATTCTCTCCAATAATTACCAATTTAGATTTAAATTTCTCATTTTCAGGGGAAAAGAAAATATTTTTTTTTTTTTTTTTTCCATATTATATATAATTAGAAGCCAATTACAAGACTTTTGTTTCCTCCTTCTCTCCTCTCCTCTCCGTTTGCATTATATTTTGAGGATTATGTGTAAACGCAGTATGAGATATTCGAAATGATGACTTGAGCCACGGATATTTGTTTTTGCAGAGTCGCCACCGCCCCCGTACTGTCTGATACCGGCCGAGAGAGTAGCGAAGCAAGAAGGTAAGGATTTATTTATTTGATCTGAGGGGGTTATGATTTTTAGAGGAAACTCGGCGCCTAAATGTCCAACCAGTGATTCCTTATACCGAGCGGCTATTATTACACGTACTGGTAGCTCTTGCATTCACGATGAACCCCTGGGGAGGGAAATGTCGAGAGACGCAAGAATTTTAAGGAGAAATTCCTATTTAAAGAAAAATTCAATTAAATTTTTTGACTGATTGTTCATTAATAATTATGTTGAGAATGAGGGGGTTCAGAGGAAAATGTCACTAGATGCTTTTCGGAGGGGCTTTTAACATTTACATTTGTTTCCATGATATTTATTCAATTGACCTAACCATTTAAAATGTATACTGCAAATTGTGTGGATAAATTTTTAAGTATTTCTTCTCTCATCAAAGAGGACAGACAAGCAAACAAATGATTGCAGCCCCCTTAATCATTCAAAAATTTTCCTTCAGGTGCCATTCAATCCAGCCAAATGGAGGTGCATGAAAATGCTACCGAGCCCTCACGACTACCGGACTCGTTGACCACCGACGGTGAAGGTAATGTGACCCTTTATCAATTGGAAATAAATAGTAAGCTATCCAGGGAGAGGGCAACGAATTCTTGAAAAAACATTCAAAACATATTTTCGCTGAGGTCGTACGCAGTCTCTCCCATCTCTTTCTTCAACCATTTCACTACACATCGTGTACCCCCGTTCTATTTTTGTCCCTGAATATGCCGTCCGATAGTCGATACTACCGAGGCAGAGAGTCACAGTCAAAGGCGCGAGAGTCGAGCTTCTATTCACATTTCGCCGAAGACAACGGAACAGAAAAAAAATTAGGAAGGGAAGGCAAACTAAAGGCAACCGGAGAAAAGGAAAATCATGTTTTTTTTATCTCATCTTCGGCTGAAAGAATAGCCGAGATGAATGGAATCTTTTCGTGGAAAATGATCGGGGAGTTGACCAGCTCACATCGGAAATTTTTCGTGTTGACGATGAGTTTTGAACCTGTGCGCGCGGGGGGGGGGGGGGGGGGGGGGGAAGAAAAGAGGGGGGAGACAGCTGCCGCGTGTGTGTCTCGTCGGCGTGTACAAGCCGACCTCCGTCCGCTTTTCCCTCCTTGAACATTTTACGGCTGATGGAGAGGTTGCCATTCATTTTTTTCAGTCAATGCGACGGGCTCTCGTGGAGACTTTGGGAGGGAGACGAAAATGTTTTGTTTTCCTCGGTAATGAACGGTTGTTCAGATAGCCATATTTTGCCCATATCTTTGGAATTGGGCTACATTGAGGAATATTTTGATAAAATATTTTCTTTGGAAAATTTAATTCACTAGAAAGATTTTCTTCTGATATTTTCCATTACATTACAGCTATTCATTAGTGAGATATTTAACACTTGGGGAATGAATTGTAATGGTAATCACTGACTTTTTCCCATAGGGAAACCAAATTGAACTCTTGAGATTTTTCACAAACAATATCTAGCGCCACCCACTCACCTAAACCAATCCCTTTTCTACATAACACCTGCCGAATTTCATGAATCAACTCAAGTTTTGTTGTGCGCGTGGGGTTTATGCACGCTTATCCATCAAAACTCTCGTGAATGGTCGCTCGGGATTGCCCAGCAACAGGTCTCCTATCCATTGCGCAAGTTTCCCCCTTAACTCCCCAAAAATTGCCTCGAAAAAAAGCCCAGAACAAACCATTTTCCCACATCCGCAAATCTAGCCACAAAATCATGATTCCCCGCGTCTCGTATCTCTCCTCTTGGTATTTATGGTCCGGCATTATTTCGGTACGAATCAGAGTTCCCCTCTCTAGTCTATCTTCCGAAGAATCTCGCCATTTTATCCCTCTCTGTTTACAATTCTCCTTCTCTTCGTCGCACTTGCCGTTAATCCAGCGCCAAAGAGGAATGTGTCCTGGCGCCATCGTTTGTGTCGTCGACTCTAACCCGAACCGTATATAACGAGTATTTTAGAATGAGTGTGTGCGTTATCCCCTGTCCAGACACACACTCGAGTTATGATAGTTTCCTTTCAGTTTAAAATCCTAAAAATAATCCTCACGGACTTTAATCGCTAACCGAATGGCTTAACCAATGTTCAATGTGTAGGAGCTGTGAAAAATATAAAGGAGGGAGAGATACTAGACATTTGGTTAATTAGTAGGCAATTATAAAGCCTTGAATTATTGGAAACAATAGAAAATGACAATTTGTCATTTCGGAAAAACATTATAAGATTTTGGCTTTTAATATCTCAGAGACACTAGGGATAATTCTTAAGTAATTTTACTTGGAGATTTGCAATTTAAATTCCCATATATGTATAGACATACATACTACATTATATCCGAAGGGCGAAGGTTCAAAATTGAATTATAGTGTATTCTAGAGAAAGCGGTGCCAAATAGTTGCCGCACATAATTTCCAATAAAAATGATAAGATGCCAATTATAATATGCATAATCTATCGGCTTTGTCCCTTGGATAAATATCCCCTGTGTAAAAAGTATGTACAACCGTTGAAAAAATTGGAAAAAAATTGCCAATGCGGGCACAAGAGGCCCCAGTATTTAGAGCCGGGTAAAATAAACGTAGGCCGTTTCTGCCTGTCGAGCGTTGGCCGATCGGCCTGGCAGCCGTTTCGCAAACTGGGTGGTAAAACAAGAGGAATGAGCGAAGAGGGGAGGGCAATACGTCCGAAGGAGGAGGTTAGCCGGCGCCTGGTATGTGGCGCCTCCACTGGCGTAGGAGCTATTCGATTCGTCTTTTTACTCTTCAATTCAACATCACCTCTCATTCCCCTCTCGAGAAATCTCAAGCGGCTTCTACACCTATGCCAATTGTATCAGAACCAATAAATGTGTGATACTTATGTATTTATTCTTGATCGCACGACGACTGGTCTTTTCCCGTCAATGACACTCTAGGCTTCCTCCCTCTCTTCCAGCCGTGTTTAACGGAATTCCATTGGCAAATGCAATAAACAATCTAATGAGAATAGAGTCGAATGCATGATTGCCTTTTTTCATAATCATTTTCTTTTCTTTTTTGTCAGGGGGGAGGGCGGGTAAGGCCGTCGGAAGGACATAGGTCACCTGCATAGGTCGGAGCTGCATAACGGAGGCATTTACAAGTGCTGTGAGGGTAGAGGGGGGGGGGGACTCCTTGTTCATTGTTTCGTTATTATACTTTTCTAGCGGAGTAGTGGAATCTATCTACCTACAACAATGACTTGTGTTTTTTGCAAAATATATAAGAATAATGATTTTTTTTTTAGCCCCAACTACATTTGATCTTTTACAATTTCTCTCTCTTCCCCCCACCCCAAATAAAATCAACGCGTTTGGAAATATTTTCCATAATACTATGAGAATTAAATTTCAAATCATCTTCACATACTGCCAGAGAATATTACCTGAACGTATTTCACCAACAATTTTCATGCTGCCAGATTCCCCCTGAGACGTCTCAGGAATTTTTCCTTCGGCTGGCAAGAGGAAAGAGCTTTCTCTCGGGTCAAAAATAAATTTTCCCCAAAATCCATTAATTCCAAAAACGTGGTCAACATCAGCCTCAAATTGACGTCGCCAACGGACGTCCTTGCGCCTGTTGGTATATATATATATATACATATATATTTGTATATATATATATATGTATACAAATACACAACACACACACCACAAAACACTCACTCCGAGGGAGAAGGGGGTAACCCTCATCGTCTCCATCCGTACACCGATGACGTAATCGTCACGATAGCCCGCAATCTTGGCGCCGTGTTAAACTCGTAATATCTATTTTTATCACATGGAAGGCATCGTGCAAGCAAAATGCCTTTTTTTATTTTCATTTTCCCCACAAATTTGTCATTAACATCTGTACGCGTTTACCCAGCCCTGCATACCTCCCCTTCAACAAGTCGAGGAATTTACATGCATCAACTGGAGTATCTGACCCCAGCGTTCAAGTTTATCATTGACAAATGGTATTTCTCCTTTTTTTTTTGTGCTAGTGCATTCGCCAATGGCGAATTGCAGTTGCGATGGTCGATTTAATCATTATAAGTTTTCAATTTTTGGTGCTTTTGAGAATTTCAGCTCAAGTTGACATTGTATTGTCAAGATATGATATGATAAAAGCTCAAATAAAGCCCAGCACTCGATGCAAATTTCTAAACGAAAAAATTTAGCCATGCAGAAAAAATAAGAATTCTCCCGTTAAAATTTTCGTCGCATGATCGATTTTGTCGATTATTCTCTCCCCCGATGTGTATAATGATGATGATAATAATCATAAGTAAGGCATGTGGTTGTTAAAAAATATAAAGTCGTGTATGTGTGTTATATACATATGTGTGAACTGATGCCCCAGCCGTATGCAATTTGCGTGATCCGGCGTAGGTTGTTAGGGCCGCCGCCACTCTCGGTCGAGCATTATAATTTTCGCGGCGAGACGAGCACTTTTTCTACGCAAACTGAACGACGAATATGATGGGGTGAAGGAGAGGGGGAGATGGTTTTGGTTGAGTTTTATAAGGAGAATGGGGCATGGGAGGGCAAAAGGAAAAATGTTTTTGTGGCAGGCGCACACGCTGCGGCAAGGATGAAAACGATGAGATGATTGCTGGAGTCTTGATGACGGTGGTAGAACGGGTCTTGGGGAGTTTGTAATGTCGGCACTGTGGGCTGCCAGTGCCGAGTGGGTACTGCCCGTCTCGTTTATTTACATGGACAGTAAAGTTTTTTTTTCTCCCCTCTCGCTCTCTGTCCCCTCTTTTGGGATTTCTTTGTTGTTTCTGTTGGGTGATATTGGCGAAAGATCTAGGGGAGTGTCAATAATTTCGAAAGCTTTCGTAAACATTACAGGCAAATGTTATAAGATTTTTTTTCTCTCTCTCTCTCTCTAAATATACTCATAAATGTGGAAAAAATATTGAAAAGATAAAATGAATTAATGAAATTATTCAAATTCCAGAGCGCAACGACAATAAGAAGGAATGGTGTACGTTAGCCTATTGGGAGCTTGGCGGTAGAGTGGGAAGGCTCTATCCAGTTGAAGCATCAACGATAAGTGTCTTCGACTCACTCCACGATGGTGATGGCCTCTGTCTCGCAAGCCTCGCCCAGAATCACGGATCGTCGGCAGCAGTTCGAAGGACACGACAGAAAATTGGCCTAGGTAAACCGAATATTGCGTGCCACAAATCCCTCATTCATCCTCGAGCAAAATATGCAAATGATACCCCCTGTCTTCTCCGCTGGCTCCCCTTCTCACCCCTTTAACATCTCCCGCCATCTTATCTCCTTATTTACCTCTCATTTTTATCTCTCGTTGTCTCTTGCTCCTCACTTTTCAACATATAATAAACATTTCTCAATTGTTTCAGAATATTTTTACTCTTATTTCAATTATAATTTATTGTTCCATGCCAATATTTTCCTACCAATTCTCCTCCATTAACTATTTCCTTTAATTAATCAACAACTATTTCCTACTAATTGAGTAATTTGTTAAAAATTATGACATTAATTTTTGAGTAAAATACATGGTTCCAGGTTTGATGCTAAGTCAAGAATCAGATGGCGTGTGGGCGTACAATAGGTCTGACACACCAATATTCGTCAACTCGCCGACCCTAGACGATCCAGAGTCCCGTACTCTTCTGGTATATCGTGTTCCCCCTGGATTCTGCCTCAACATCTTCGACAGATCAAAGAGGCCAAATGTACGCCTGTCCTACGGCGATTCCTTGAATTCCACTGGTCCTGTTGATGCCAATTCCGTACGAATAAGTTTCGCCAAGGGCTGGGGGCCCAAGTACTCGAGACAAGAGGTCACATCTTGTCCCTGCTGGCTAGAGGTTCTACTAGCTCCCTGCAGGTGATCAACGAATTGTTTATTGTTATGTCTACTGTCTGGTAATGACAATTTTTGACAAATACCAACGCCATATGTGCCTTTCCTCCTCCTCCTCCTCCTCCTCCTCCTCCCCCCCCCCCCCCCCCCCCCCCCCCCCCCCCCCCCCCCCCCCCCCCCCCCCCTTCGGAATTAATGACTTGATGGTAAAATGGTATAAGATTTTTTGTTTCTAGGCAAAGAAATTGCTTGCAACACATTTTTTTATTATATGATATGGTTTGAAGACACTCATTAACGAGATTATTCCAACGTTAATTGATGACTTGGATTTGAAAGTCCAGAGCGAGTTGAACGAAGGTAATTGATTTGGCAAAGATTCTGTGCATAAAGCCGATCTTTGACATTTATTGCTAGACTCACTCGTTAATGAGGTATCTCATCTCTCTTCTCCACCAATTAACCAAATAAAATTACTTTCAAACTGATGCTACGATACATCACTGATGTAGGCGTAGTCAGTCAGTCTCATGTCTTTTCGCATTTCAATGACGAAATGATTGTTTTTTATTGCTGTCCAAAAAAATAAAATTACAATAATGTCGAGTCCACAAATAATACCAGAAATGGATGGAAAATTGACTGCTCGAATAAGCTTGGTACCTCATTGTTCTAGCTTTTTCTTATTTTTATTTCACCTCAATTACTGTGTTACAGTCTTTGTTTTCAATGACTCGACACAATCGATTTATTTGTTCGTTTAAGGATAGAATTTTTCATTAATTCTAACACGAAAAATGAAGTAAAGAGGTTTTTTTTTTGTTATTTTATAAAATACAAATGGTGAAAGCGCACGATTTATTGACGATAAAATTTGTAAAAATTATGTATCGTGCGAATTATTTTAATTTATTAAGAATTTTGTAGAACACGACATTAATATTCGTTTGTAAATAAATTTTATTTATACGTAGATCAATAAAACGCGAAGAAATAAAATGATAATGGAGTTTATGAATTGTATCATTTGGTAACTGTGAGGGTGAGTGAGGAATGGAACCTTCGATTATCCTGTCGAGTATGTCAAAGTGAGTTTTTATCATTTTCTTTTCAATTGATGATTGTATTTTTGGAAACGAACGAAAGATGCATCATCAAATATGATAAAATATTCATAATAAAGAATTCAATATGACGAAAAAAAAAAAAAAAAATCGATAGTTTGAAAGATATTTGCAAAATTTCGATTCATCTTTGGTTCTCAGTAAGTGACATCTCTTTTTTATTATATATATATATTATTGTATAACATACACGACATGTATGTTTTTCGCTTCCGATACGAGAATTGATGGAATACGTCTGGCCGAAGAGTTGCGTCACCGTGTCATTGCTATGATAATTAATTGCGATAATTGACGAAGTAGAGTTCCTAGGGAAAATAATGAGAAATTCATTTTCCAATGCCTTTCGAGGGAAGTTTTAGGCTCAGGATCACTCGTTTGCTCGAGTATCCATAAATTAATATAGAAATATACGAGTAAATGGTGTTCTGCTGTGAAGAGGTGAAACAAAGGAGACTGCATTTTTCGGGAGAGAATTCAATTTACTTTGAAAAATCTTCAATGGAATTTGATCCTGAACAGTGTTCAACAGTTGCCGAGATATTCGCGAAAAAACTCTTCACCACTTCTCATCAGAATTGAATATTATTATTAAATAAATACAAGACTGTAAATACAAACGCGTAATGCTCGTGTAAAAATAGGATCGCGAATTGAAAACCACAAAGAGAGTTTATAGAAAGCATAGAAATTGCCTCTGTGAAACGTTGTGCCTTTTATATTAAACGAAAAACCAATTAAAAAAATTAAAACGCCAAACTATTTTAAAAATTGGAAACCATCGAATTTGTAATGCAAGAATCAATCAGTCGATCCACATTTCTAAATGAAATTTATTCTCCTCTTTGTCTCAAAATTCACCTCCGTCCTATTGTCAATGTCCATTCAATGACTTTGACGAGTGAATCTATAAATTATTGAAATCCAATAAATTCATTATTGCCATGCTAATACTGAAGGATTTCGAATTCAACGAATACCTTGATTTTTTATACCTGCCAAATACGTCACACCAGTTATAAGAATAAATCCCAATTATCTCATCACGTGAATTAATCAATTGGATTGTAAGTGAAAAAATGAAAAGAGGAATTATTGATGGTTTTGTTTTTTTATTTTATTTTTTTTTTAATATAAGGAAAAAAATTGACAGCGTTCTCTAGACTCATTTCTCAAAAAACAAAAATGATTAAAAAAACCTTATTACCATTAAAAAAAAAAATCATATTGAAATGAATTTGACTAATAAATCAATACCACCAAATTCGTAAATTGTATGTGTACATAAGACGAGGCTATATACTCTATATACACTAATAGTAAAAAGCATTATAATAAATTATTATTCCCATCTGAAATAATAAAGTGTTTTTAGAATAAAAATCACCGACGATAATCATTTTCCAACGGAGTTGATGTCTATTCTAATTCCTCTTCACTCCCAGAATACTCGTCGAATCTCTCGAGAGCTGAAAATTATACTGCGCATGCGCGAATCCTAACTGCTGCGTCTGTCCAAGATGGTCGCCGGCCGATGGCGTTGGAGCAACAGTTTTGGCGTTCTCTTGGTATTATCGGAGAAAAAAAGGGTAAAATCATTGATAACTTTATTAAAACCGTATTAATTAAGTTCTCCTTATGGCTGGGCACGATTTGATACAGAAATTAATAATTATAAATGAGCTTTTATGTGAATTTGAGTGATAGAACTATGCTAACAATCGTGTCCGGTGATAAAACAACTGCACAGGAGTTTCTACTCGGCTGGTAAGTTTCATAGCCTCTCAATATAAAAAAAAAAAATGTAACGCCAGTAAATGTTGCTTCCTTTGCCTCTCTTTGATAAACCAGCAAATGATTAATCCGATACAAATTAAGTGAGGAGTAGATTATGATGACTCGATGCACGATAAATAAATGAATAAATAAAGGCACACTATCTATCGGGGGCTTACTTCAGACGTGTATATAGTATTTTTCATCTCCACATGACCAACATTGTTATGATGTTCCAAGATGGCGCCTGCTGGTGTCACTTGTGATTATGGCGCTATGTGGATTTCAATAATAATAATATTTGAAATGATCTTTTTCATTCAAATCAATCTCTAGATTTACTCAAAATGGTAGATTATCTTCTAATGGATTTCAACAAAAGCCTAGAGTTTTTTAACATTCGATGAAACAATTTTACATTGTAGTTTTCATTCAAAATCAAAAACAGTAGTTTCACCCAGTAGTAGATGGAATTTCCAAATTGATCGTTTTTTTTTTCTTTTCATTACAGAAAATGGCCGGTGAAGTGTTGAAACGACGATCAATTAGAGAAGGAGAGTGCTGCTCTAGAATGTGAGTACTTTGAATGATTTTTTAAAGAATATATTAGGGACCAAAATTGTGGCAAAATCAGAGCGGCCAAAAATGTTCCTTGCAAAATTATGAGAAAATAAAATGATGAAAGATCTTTCACGAATACCGTCCTAGCCATTATTAAGCTTCTGCCCAAAATTTATGTCCATCAGTTGGCCTTTTAAACCGAAATCTAAACAATTTAAAAAAAAAAAAAAAAAAAAAAAACAACTTTTAAAAAACTTGACAGTTTTCGTCACATAAACTTATTTATTCAATAGAAATTTTATTACAAAAAATATTTCATATCGTTTGTTCAATATTTCTCAATATAGTTAAATTATGAAATTTGAAAAAAAAATGAAACTAAAACAATAGACGAATTAAAAATTATGAGAGCAATAATGCAATTGATGGTTTATAATTTATCCATAAGTACGTGAATGATTCTAAACACTAGAGCTAAATTATTCTCATTCTATGAGCAAACGTAATTATATTAGCTCGTCAGGATAAACTTTTCTTCCGATAATTTTCAAATACCGTTGTCAGTGATTTCGTTGATAAATAGTATTAGTCTCGATGAGTAGAATGTTTGCGTTAATTTGTCGCGATGTTAAAATCATCGTTGCTCCCTAAAATGCAAATCTTTTCCTCTGAAACATCATGTTTTCGAAGCTGGTGGTAGCATAAGCGTCAGAACAGCGCCAACTATAAAAAAACAAAATACGATTTTTTAATATTTTGCCATTTATCCAGTTGCTCTAAACGTTTTTCAATATTTTATTATTATGAAATAGAATTTTCCAAACAAGTTCCAGTAACTATTATTTCTGGGCACGAATTTATTTAGAAAATATTAAAAGCCTCGACAAAGAATGACTATATCCAAGTCAAGTTCCTTGAAAAATACGAGGATTTATGAGTAATTGACTCTTACTATAATGTTCAACTTACACAAGACAATTGCCGCGACTACAATTATTGGAACTTCACAGCTGATGTCGAGTAGCATTCCAAATGCGAGATTACTTGCGATTGCACCGACTCTTCCGAAACAAGTCATCATACATATTGCAATTGCCCCAACGTAGGTTGGAAAAATGTCCACCGTAACACTACTAATAACGAAATTCGCTGCTGATACTGTTAGCGAAAAGATGCAGGAGACGATAAGAATTTGAGTTGAGGTCTTTGTGAAGTAGATCGCAAATCCCGATACACCGGCAATTATTGTCAAAGTAACTGTAGTAAAAAATGTAATTATCACATTAGTGGTGGCTGCTGCTGCTGCTGCTGCTGCTGCAATGTAGGAAAAAGACAATCCTCTCCAGTGTCAGTCTAGTTGAAAGAATTTATCTTTCAAAAGTGTTTTCATGGTGATCGAATCACTACGCGATTTATTTCTTTCCAAATGTTCATTATTATTTGATTTTTTTTTTGTAAGAAAAACATGAGTTGTTTATTACCGGGAAGTGTTCGGCGTCCTACACGATTAGCCAAAAACCCAGACATGATATTTCCAAACAGGCAAACTGCGTTGACAATGAGCGTATTGATAAACACATTCTCTTCAATCTCTAACTCTCTGCAGTTCATCACTTCAACTTTTGTTGTTTCGTTCAACGAAACCAATTGGCAAACACTCACGGATGAGATATTCGGGTGAACTCGATAGAAATTTTCGAAGCGATTAAATAGTTCTGGGAGCCACAAACCAAGTCCATAGAATCTGTCCAATATTTTGCCGATGAATGACATGGAAGAAAAATCGAAAAATTATAAAATATTAAGAAAATTTTGCTCTCAATGAATTCTCTATTAAATGAGGGGATGGTTTTAAAATTTAAACTTGAACACTCTTCTAAACTCTAAACTCTTCACCGAATGATTGATTTTTCAAAAAAATTTCTCTTACCCGCACATATTTGTGAAATAAATAGTCCAGCAGAGGATTGCATACAGAGAAAGAGGTGGCGATGAAAGTGCTCGGGCTTGGCTCCAGGCATTTTTCAATAGTCTCATGATGACTAGTAGGGTCGAGGGTGAGGATGAGTCTTTGTTCATTTCGTCATCAAATTGCACGTCTTTTCCTTCTGTATCCTCCGGTGATGCCCACAGTTCTACCACCTAAGAATTAAATAAAAATAAATAGTCCTCGAGAATGAGGCTACATAGGAAGCAATGAGGGAATGAGGAAATTTACTGACGGGATATTCCGATTTATCCTTTCCGGTATTACTTGCGAAAATGTCTTTGATGATGTCTAATGCCTCTCGATTTTTTCCCCTCGACAGAAGGAATTTCGGGCTCTCGGGGTATCCGATTAGAATCAAACCCATCACCAAAGTTGGAATAGCCATCAGAGCTAGAAAAAGCTGCCAGGAGTTGTAGATAAATCCACTGAATTGAAGATGCATTTTCAGGGGTATTACCATCCATGCTAGACCTATTGAATTGAGGAATGAATAATTCTTATTGTTAGATCGCGCTCATCTTCTATTAATTATTTGATCAATTTTATTTTGTCAATTTCTCATAATATTTTCACCTATAAATTCATCAGTTTGACTCAGCAGCAATATTTGGTAGAGTAAAATTTGTTGACATTTACTTACCTGGCAGTATTAACCATGCGAGAGTCCAGAAAAATCCAACGTAGCAAATACTCTTGACTCGATGTTTTGAGGAGTGAAATTCACCGAGATAAGTATAAATTAGCGAGCCCGGTGCGCCGATTCTATAGGCGAAAAAAAGTGGCAATCAAACAATTGTCCTAATCAGCGGATATTATATCATAAAAAGTGCTATTCACGTGAAACCGTTGATGGCTCTGAAGGCAACGAGAACGTTAAACGTTTGGGAAAAACTCGATATAAATGTTACAATACTGTCGATTATTAGAGTCCATACAAGAATTTTCTTCCGTCCGTAAGCATCCGCCGAGACTCCCCAAAAGACAGAGCTCAATACTCCACCTTGAAATGCAATTGGGATTAAATTATCTACTGTGTTTCGTGCGTATTTACTCTTATGACGAAAATTAAGAATTTAATCGTTGAAAAATTGGCGAGAAAATAATATAGCAATATTAGCTATTACTCTTGTTAATTTTTGTATGCGCTATTCCTAATCTCATCGAGGAATTTTCAACACTTGAGTTGATATCTTCTAACGGCCAAAATATATCTTCAAAAAATTAAGATTAGGACTGCTGTTTAATTTTTCCTTTCTAAATTTCTAAATTGAAAATATGCTACTTTAATACTTAATACTCTTACCAATGAGAAAGGCGACATTGAGAAATCCCTTCTGCTGAGAGGATAGATTCAAGTCACATTCAGCTGAAGGAAGTATATAAGCATTGACTCCATTCTGCAATGCAACACTCAGAAACGCTAGTCCACAAACGAGAACGAAACCATAATGGAATTTGCCGTATTCACAAAGTCTTATGGCGCTCTCGTAATCTGTCCTCTGATCCTTTGATTTCGTTGTCCCTTCCTCTTCTGCACATTAATTCAGACTTTTGTTTTTTTTTTTTCTCCATCCAAGAATGAGAAATAATGGAATTGAATCAGGAAATCATCTCGAGCCTTCGTGAACATTGGTTTACATTTTTTATTTTACATAATTTCCAAGTTATTGTTCTTCAAATTGCGTAGACTGCACTCTAATTGAATGACAATTGCTCCGATTATTTCCGTAAATTCACTATGATCTCCATCAAGGTCTCGCTAATACTCGATCTTTTTCATTTCTTATTCTATTACGATGAAGAGCATTGTACCCCGTGAAAATAAATTATTTAGGGTAGAGCATGTATTGATGAGTATTGCTCACTGCGTTCTATATGTCGATCGAAGTGGATGAGATTTCGGACTCGGGCTTTTATTTATGGGCTGTCGCAATTATATTTGATGAATCGTCAAAATATTAATGGCTAATTATCATGAGAATGCGATTTTTTTCATGTAACAAGTTGCGAAAGTTCAGCTATTGAAGTTTTTTAATTTTTTAAATTCTGCGAATTTTTTTAATGATTCGAATTTTTTTCATTTTTAATTTATACAATGGACAAGTGAAGCTGCGAAGAGATGAGTAATTTTGAAGATATTGTGTATAATCCCGAAATTGTGTTGGCACTAAATTGACTCTAAATTTTCTTGCTGATTCTTGAAATTAACTTCTATAAAAATTCTCTCTCTCTCTCTCTCTCTCTCTCTAAAATCCACCTGAGCCCTTTCATTGTCGAGATGTTTCAAAAATAAAACTATAAAATTATTTTCACATAATGAAATGATCGAGCAAAATGTTGGAAAATCACTAGTTGAATATAATATTAGAAACTCACCGACTATAAAAATTGACATATCCCTTGGGCAATCACTGACCATTGTGAGTCTCGATGTATCTCGCTTGCAAGTTGAAATAAAAGTGTCACAAATTGAGAAGGTGAGCCCACCTGTGGCACATGAACTCAATTTTGTGAATATGAAGAGCGTAGGGAGAGCACAGGGTTTTATTATCCCGCACGCAAACTCTCCTCCAATCGCCTAGACTCTAGAATCTAAGTCCTAGGCTCTATCGCATTGGGCAGGCCTGCGAGGGGTGGGGTGTAGGGTAGGGATGTTCGTAGAACCAACGCAAGTGTAATCGTCGGGAGGGGAACAAGTAAATTTCCAGAATGAAAGAAAAATTGTTGAGGAATTGTATCCTTTTGTGTGATCCTCTCATTGCCTCATATTTCTGCATATCGAGTCATGTATTTTCTATATCGCTGGAAATTGTCATTAAGTGACATAACGAGCAGGCTACTGCCTCCTTGTAGTTGACGGAAAATCAACTAATCTAGTTTGAGGTTGTTCAAGTTACTAATATATTTTTTCTCCCCTACTGTAAGGGTCTCGTGCGAGTCTCGTGACCGGTGATTGATTTGATATATTTTCAATAAGATAAGAAACTTTCATTCAATCGAATTGTTGCTTTTGAGAATTAAATACAAGTCAATACAATACAAAGCCATTATTTTACGCGACAAATAGGTATCTTTTTATGGAGTATCTTCTACTCGAATCGGCTCGCCAAATTGATGTGCAAAACCTAAAAATAATAGGGAACTATCGTGTCCTCTGTTGAATTAACAAAGGTGCGACGACCAATCGATTTCCCCAGGCTTTGACCTACGAATTACTGATCAAATTTATGTAACAATCAGCATTAAGCCATTCAGACGTACCAATTGGTATCGACAGACCTGAATTCGCTATTTACCTTTTATACTACTCTGTTATTTCATGTCATGAACATTCATCAACTGTTCAATCTCATGACTCAGGGATTATTTCTAGCTTTAAAATGGGAAAATTAAATAATTAAGAAAGCTTAACTTGACGGATCCCCATAGAATCATTTTAATAATTTAAATACGATCTCGTGTGACGAGAATATGATATTGCGGTCAGGTACAAGACATCATACAATTGTTTCATCGACTTTGAGATTATTATCCACGTAAGTTGCACATTCACTGGACAATTCAGTAATGAAGTGAAAAATTTAATGGTGAAAGTTTATTAATTTTGTAACTATCTCGGTAAATCATTTATCGTTTTAGAAGCAAATGTTGAAAAGAAAATCTGAGAGAATACAATCGATTGAATAGTCATAATCTCTAGTTCCTCGGTCGTAATTAATCTATTTGGAATTGTCAATGATGTATCCCGCTTTTGCAATTGAACAATTACCTCATATACCGATAATCATGGACGATTCAATGACCACAATGATTTGTGTCGTTCGTTTTCGCTATCTTCAGTAATGTTCGTCTCTCCTTTATCACAAGAAATTAACTAGTGATTTTATTTTATTATTATTATTTTATGAAGAGTTCACTGCTGGGCCCAGCCTGCTGTGCTTCAGGGGTGCAAATGGCGTTACATTACGAATTTCTGGCTCTAGGCAGTTGACATAGATGTCAGTTGTTAGCTCATGATTGTCTACTTCTTTATCGGCCTTTGCATATTTCACTCCTTCGTCCACTTCTTTCCGTATTTCAGCTTCTATCGCCTGTAAAAAATGTTATGAAAAAAAAAAAAAAAATGAAATTAATAGTCGACTAGTAATTTTAATAAAAAAAAAAAAAAAAAAAAAAAGGATTTCCGCCGTTTTTTTTTTTTTTTTTTTCATGTATGAAATTTTCTATGAGACAATCTCTTTAATTAGATCAATTACCTTCAGCTCATCGGCAGTCACAAGATTGGCATTGAGAATTTTCTCCTTGAAACTCGTCAATGGATCACGAGTCTGACGAACCTCCTGAATTTCCTCTCTGGTTCTGTAACTAGTACCAGGATCAGACATACTGTGGCCACTATATCTGTAGGTGACAGTTTCCATGACGAGAGGTCCCTTGCCAGCTCTACAGTAAGCCAGGGCAAATCTCGTCGCTTCCCTAACAGCTAGGACATCCATACCATCGACCTAAATATTTCAAATATTTAAGTTGAAATTCAATTGATTTGTCTTGTTTCAAGGAGGAACTCGGATTTTCTCATTCATTAGAATATACATTACGTTCCAATCCGTTGCATGATTGAAATTGATTTATTTACCCAAATTCCAGGAACATAATCGCCACGAGTATAATACTCTGTGCTTGCTGCAGCTCTGTCAGCACTCGTTCCCATTCCATATCCATTATTTTCGCAAACAAATATAGTTGGTACATCCCATAGTTTACTCATGTTGTAGACTTCGAAGATTTGTCCTTGATTGGCAGCTCCATCCCCATAAAGTGCTATACAAACTCCACCATCTTTTTTGTATTTATGGGCAAAGCCTATACCTGCACCAAGGGGTACCTAAATAATCATCGGGTTAGTAAAAGAGGATAATATTTTTCAAACTACTAATTCAATGATTGGTTTTTCGTTGACAGTAGACGAACCTGTGCTCCAACAATTCCATTTCCTCCGTAAAAATTCTTTGCATACATATGCATTGAGCCGCCTTTGCCCCTGGCACTTCCGCTCTGTCGTCCAGTCAATTCGGATAGAACTCCGACAGGGGAAATTCCCATAAGATATGTCCAGCCATGGGCCCTATAAGCTGTGATGACAGAGTCCTGCGGCTTGAGGGCAGCTGAAATTCCAACGGCACAGGCTTCCTGTAGAAATCATTGACAAATTACTTTATATACCTAAAATTACTCCAGACTAGTCTAGAGGTTTTTTTTTTTATTAAGAATTTTTAGGCAACCAATACATGAAATTAACATGTTTAACTTTGCTTGTTAAGATTGCCAAGTAAACTCGTTACCTGTCCAGAATAAAGATGACAGAATCCTCGGATGATTTTCTCCTTGTAGAGATTGCCAGCAGCTGTCTCCATTCGTCTGATCGTGTGTAGTTTCTTGTAGAGGTCGAGAGCCTCTTCTCTTGTGCAAGACACTTGAGTCGATGGCCCGGAGTCTAATTTATGGAGTCTATAGGGCTTCGTCTCGAAGGAGGCTTCAGTGGCATATCCATTTTTCCCACTCGAGAATGCCGAAAACACCTTAACAGTGATTTTTTTCAACAATCCTGAATTATTGGGATAATATGTATATGTCTCAATGGGTGCCAACGATGCAATGCAGTTATATTGTAAGCCACGTGATGTGAGGTACTATGATAAACCATTGATTGTTTTTTTTTTTATTTCTTCAGTGGGAAACATAATTAGAGAAATCTATCTGGGAGATTTTTGCAATTGTTGGCTGCTATATTGTTCGACATGTCAAGTATCTATGCATTTTTCCACAAAATAAATCGAATAAATTTCTTTAGTAATGAGAACTTCTTTAAAATAATATGCCAATTTTTTTAGAACATTATTTCCTTGTGAGTATTCTTTTGAATGGCTAATTATTCAAATAACTCTTATTATCACTAAATGAATTCATAAAATAATTCTATTTTTTACACCAAAAAAAAAGTGAAAAAAATGTCTTCTCTTCAAAGCTCTCATTTCTGAAATGAAATTTTTAATTTAACTAACATTATAAATTAATAAACAAAATGAATTTCCATTATTTAATTAAGAATTTTTATTTATTAACATTCAATAACAATAATGATGAATAAAAATTTATAATGGAATTGAATTTCCGGTAGTACGTATTCCCACTGCAGTGAGAAGCTTCATAACGAAAAAAATGAATAATTTTTTCCTTATTTATTTTTTTAAATCGAAAAATAAAATGGTTTCTCTACATTGAGGCATATTTACCTCTTTCCATGTAGCGTACTAGTCGTCGCCCAAGTACAAGGGACAAATGCATTCGACAGTACCCATGAAAAATAAGGGAGAAAAACAATTGTTGAGTGTTTGAATGTCACAATTATGAGCAAATTGTGTCTCGTCGAAGGTCACCCATAGAGACATAATGACGATCGACACATTGTCAATTAAGTCGAATGATTTTGTCGGTACATCAAATTTTTCTACTCACATTTCGTCGTGAAGCCTCTTGGCCAATTTTTCTCATGCAATTTGCCATCATTTTGACGAGGGAAAGAGAAAGAGAATTATAATAATCTTGTCAGATGTTGAGATTCTCAACTTACTAATTGCCCGAGTAAATCTAGGTTACGAAAATTTCTAGGATTTGAGGTTCTGGATAATGACGTAGGCCCGAAACTGGCGCTGTCACGAAATCATCCAAAGGGGGTGACACTCACGAGCGCCACTCGTCGTTTGTCTAATCCACGGACCTTACCAAAACTAAAAACTTTCTAGCATTTGAAAAGAAAAACATAAATGGCAATGCCAATTCGCTTAACAAGCAATTTTAAATGTCTGGAGACAGCAAATTCCTCCATAGAGATGACTAATTATATTTAGCTGAAAAAAAAAAAAAATTAAACCAAGTCAAGGCATTTAAAGGAATAGAAAAAAACATATGATATCAACAAATTGTTCATTTACTATCTCGTTCATGTATCAAAAATGCAGTCTGCCAAATTACACAAGTACAATCTCAACTGTACGCACACAATAACTTGAAATATAATACGCACATAAAAATGAAACTTGTTTCGTATAACAATGAATTTTCCAAATGCCGTATAGACAGGAGTCTTTTAAAAACGTTATTCCATCAGTTTTGACTTTGTTCATGTTTGGTAAACGGATACTAAATTACTGTTCACCACAGATACACATACACACACCGCTTTTAATTTCATCGCGGCTAATTGGGGTAGTCGTGGCAGCAAAAAAAAAAAAAAAAATACTGAAAGATTATGATTAATTCGTATTTTGTTAGGGAACTATCGTGTTGGGTCATCCATTCTGCTTTGAATCATGAACACCGTTCTCAAGGGCTTTAAGTGGCTTTATCGAGTCGACATCATTCAATTGTTGGACGTCCAGTTGCTGGAGTTGTTGGCGTTGCTTCTCTTTTTTCGATTTCCAACTCTCTTTTCTGTTGATAATGACGAGAATATTAGAAATTTTAATTTTATTTACATATATATATTTATATCGGTTTGGGATAGGTCTAGCTAGCTTTCATCTTACTTTCCAAATAATTCACCATCACGAATGGTCTCTGGTAATTTTTTGTTGAGCGTCTCAGGAAGCATCATCGATGCTACACCTCCCAAAAGCGCACTTGTGCCGAAGATAACTAGAGGAAAAGGTGTCCAGATGAGGGACTACAAACGATAATTATCTCATTAATTAATTCAATGGTAAAGGGGGAAAAAAAGGAAAACGAAGATAAATTTTCAAGCTTTTCCCTCGCCCTCGCAACGAGGTGACTTGGTAATTCCAAGGAGAATTTACTCATTGACTGAATATGTGATTTGGCCAGTAGAGAAATTACAATTAAAACGCATCCCACTTACCAAGTGATTGATATAAGGAGCAATGACTCCGCCAATTCTTGCGAAGGTGGAGCATGCACCGAGGCCAACGTTGCGAACAACGGTTGGAAATTGTTCAGCGGTAAATACATAAATTGCCCCATACGACGAAGTTATTGCTAATTTTCCGACCATTGCTAATGTCACGATAGCTGTCGTATTATCTGAAAAAATCGGCATAAAAGGAAATCAATCATCGCGGTGATTTTAATATAAAAAAGTGAAAAAAATATGAATGAAGTGGATGCAGTAGTGGTATTACCCTGGGGAACAGCCATAGTGAGTAGAAGTGCAACGCCAGAGACAATCATGCAACCGCAGAGAATGATTTTTCGCCCCCAACGATCTAGTGTAAAGATGAGAAATGTGTACGCTGGCACTTCAACTACGCCCAATACCACGAAGTTTACGTAATCGTTGCCACCGAGGTTCGAGGCATTCCAGGATAGACCATAGTATGTTCCACTATTGACCAGCCTTCATAAAATATGATGAAAATTTAATTTTTCAATTAATTAGCAATTGGTTCTCTTTTATTACTGATGTCAATTAATTCACAAGTTATATGATATATGTATATATATATATATCATGTATAAAGTCTCTGACAAATGGCATGGGGGAATGAAATTTTTTTTTTGCTCAGTTGTTGAAATTAATGAGTTCGAGTTACCAGTTGAAGAACAGAAGAATACTTTTCCGCCTGAGGTTTGGGTAACGGAAGAGGTCGAAAAGAGAAGCTTGTTCACAAGTTGACTTGGACTCTATGGAGTCACTGAGAAGGCAGTCAATGGTGTCACGAGGGATTTCCATTCCATTTTCTTTGGAAGCCTTCTGGAGGAGGTCCTTTGCCTCCTCCACTTTGCCTTTAGTCAGCAGCCAACGCGCTGACTCTGGGATGAACCTAGTGTCACCATTATTAGCAAAAGTGTTAATTAATGGTTTATTATTTGCTGAGTGATTGGAAAGCTGTCACTCACCACCAGTAAACCAGAAATCCAAAACTGGGTATTGTAATGGCAATTTGCAATGTCCTCCAATCAGTAATGAAGTAAGCAAAACCCGCAGTCATAATGTATCCAGTTGTGAAGAATAATTGACAGCCAACACCAGCGACAAGGCGTTTCTTTGGTCCAACCATCTCAAGTGCTGAAACAAGAGTAAGAAAAATATGGGACTCGTGGTACTCGAGTAGACAATTGATGGATAATGAAATGATCTTACCGATGACATAGGCTACCAAGAAGACTCCGCTGGTTGTCGAGCCAACTATCAGTCTGAAGATAACATAGGATATGTACTCGGGGGCAACAGCAACGAGAATACCACCTACCAATTGAATGACTAAAGACAGGAAGAAAATTGGTCTACGTCCAAATTTATCGGACAAACCACCGAATATCATTGAGCCGAGCATGACTCCTACCATGAACAGTGAATCCCCCGTTGCTCGCAGCCATGCTTTATCACATACCAAGTTCCACTGCAATAATGACAAATAATTGTTATAGCCTGGATTTTTTGGGGAAAAATTGTAGAGTAGATCATTGGGCAATTGTTATTCGCTGAAGAATTCATTATCTCGGGCAATGAGAGCTCTTCATTAATGGAAAAGAAATATTTTCGCTGTGAAAATATCTTTTCTCTTGTTAATTTAAATTTCAATTAAGCATAAATAAGCTTTTTCTCACTAAATTAGGCACAACAATTGACTTGCTGTTCTTTGAAGCAGCTCAACATCTTTTGTGCGTTCCTCAACCCCGTAATTTTACCGGTTTATCCTCAATTCTCCCATTCATTTTCCTTCACATACCCTACACGTAACTGGACATAATTATGGCTATGCTAAGGCCATGCATACCTCGGTTGTAGTTGTACTTTTGTAGATGCTGGTGTCATAGACGAATTCACTACAGGTCGTGTGTACCGTTGTTCTTGCTATGTCATTCGTACCATTCACATTATTTTCATAATTTTCGTACAGTCTCGTTAGATTATCACGTATAAAACATGTTAAACTTTTTTTAGTTTTTGAGTCCCACTCGTAACTCGCGTTTAGAAAATCGGGACTCATGTAGAATGTTGCGTTTTCTGAAAATTCATGTGGCAGTAAACATCTAAAATGAAATAAAATTAAGGTAATTGAGTTAATTGGAATAATTAATTAATTCATTTGATTAATTAAGTATTTAATTAATTCCTACGAAAATTCAAGTATTGCTGAAAGAATGTTTATAAATTTATGGTACTCACCTATGAGGGTTATATGCTCCTAGAAAAACTCCCGCAAGCTTGTGGAAGGCGCATATTATCGCTGGTAGGCACAGAAGGAGATATATTTTCCTCTGATATCTGCCAAATTCTCCCATTCGTAATATTACGTCGTCATACGCCATTTTCACTTAATCCTACTTTCTGATTCTAGTGTTAATACAAAAAAGCTCTGTCGATTTGTTAATGTACTATTTCCGAGTCCACTTCTTCCTCCTGGAAAAAATAAATGTCGCAGTTATTGAACATTTGAAAGACAAGAGCCATGCTATTTCTTGCCGGTTTCCATCCCAGTTTATCAGTCTGTTCGATGAATTTAACGAGCAATATCTAATTACTTTAATTATTTGACAATGAATTCATTGGAGCCGTGAATAAATGGAAAAATAGTTCCGAAAAGAACTTTTTTTTGTTGAGTGATGAAAGAGGAATATATAATCAGTTTCTGAATCAAAAGTTAAAGGATAAAAATTTTCAAAGATATTGATTAAAGAAAACCTCATCTCCAATTGTAAAAAAATGCGCCAACTGTTTCCCCAGTAATAATCCAACTAATTCAATAGACATTCGGTTGAAATATGATTGAACAATGGGATGATAATGCAATCAAGCGAAAAAAAGTGAGTATTTAAAAAATCGTAAAAATGCGTACTTTACGTTGTTACTCTTCCGAGGCTTTCGAGCGAACTGACACTGGGGTACAAACAGACGGTATTAGTCGGCGCCGGACCGGCTTTTTCATGGTGGCGGGCATTTACGGGTTAAGGGGGGAAAAGGAGACGGGGTGTGTGTAGCAACACGAAAGGCACGAGGGATCCTCTCCTCCTATTCACTTTTCTGTCCTATTCTGTCTTGCCTTGTCCTCTCCCTGTCCCTGTCCCTTTCCCTTTCCCTTTCCCTTTTCCTTTCCCTTTAACCATTCCCTTTGCTGCCGACCTATCTTTTCGTTTCGACTAATTTACAAGCTATCGGACAGTCAATTATTCAGTAAATAGCCACGTATTTAAGCCTCAGCCTGGAGACCCAACGACCGTCGGTTTAAAAGCCATTTTTCCCCCATCATCATTTCATATTTCAAGTAATTAGAAACAACAGCAACTTTTTTGGCTGATTCAGCTTCCTTAATTTGTGTTGGGTAGATGGGAGTACTAGGTACCTCCAGTCGAAAAAATACCTCGAAGCGCGCGTTACTGGCTGGCATGGTTAGGTGTAAGTGAGGAGACGTATATCGATGCGCAAGATGCAACTCTCGAGTTGAGCTACATGGCCAAGCACACCACTCTTGATCCGAGCGATTCAGGACTGTAGTCTGGCCAAACCCTTTTTCCTCCTGTGATTTGTATTTTTCCATTTCCGCTCATTCCCGGGCATTCCATGGCATTCCATAGCATTTGTCATTACATTTGGCTATTTTCATTTTAATTCCTCAATTTTTTTAGGGCCCTCGTTAGAATATCAAAATTCCTGCACCCGAGGAGTTTGGATAACAGAAGATTTTTTTTCTCCATGATAAGTCCACGAGGAATTACAGCGAGAGGATGTAAAGGCGAAACTTGGCCAGTAGCGAAGTGGTGGAGACTGGGGTGGGGATAAGTCCAGAACGAATTTGAGGATTAGTTTTGGGTTGAAGATAGATGACAGGTAGAAGGAGTTCAGATAAATTTCTCTTTGTGAACGTCTGTCTTGCCAAAGCCATTGGGGAGGAATTGCAACAAAATGCTTGGAAATTATCAAATGACTTTGTCCTCAGAAAATTAGATTCTCTCTTTCTTCTAGTGACACTCATTAGAAATATATACGCAAAATTCTCTCTACAATTCCGCTCCCCGTCTACATTTGCCCTTTTTACTATTTCCTTACAGAACTGCAACGCGCTGCACAAGGTCTATTTGTAGAATTGTCGGGGGAAAACACAGAGCAAAGAGAAATTTCTGCTACAACTGTGAGCATATATAAGTCACCAATCCTCGTCCAACTCAGGGTAGAAAAATCACATGGTGACTGGTTTCTCAGACTCTTCCAAAGAATGAAAAAAAAAAAAAAACAAAAAAAAAACCTTTAAATTGAGAGTTTTAAAAAATGCCAACATTGGGTGAGCCTCTCTCGTTGGACTGTTAAACGATGGATGGTAAAAAAAAAAAAAAAGTGGCGAGGGGAAAAGAGGCGGAGGATGGAGTGAGAGCCCGGGTTGACTCGCTTTGGCGCGACAACGGCCTCAGACAGAATGAGCGAAAACCCGTCCTTGCCTTATTGCCATGCTAAGGGCGCTTGCTTCATTACTATCTTTACAAAACATTCTAGAAAGATAAAAACTGAATTCCACGAAAAAATAATGATTTTTAATTTTTTCCGCGGGATTAGTCATGCATTTACTCATTTACCATCTCGTGGAGACTCGCACGCAGACGTAGCAGTAGCGACAGTTTACCCCCCTTTACCCCCTTTACCTATACACACAATTTTCCCTTCTTCCATTTTCGACCTTGAAGGAAATCCAGTAGCAAATTACAAATTATTATCGAAGGGGTTTGCAGCCATGGAAATATCCACGACGGGTTTTTGTGTAACTTCAGTAACCACTTATTATGATTATTATAGTGAGGATACGGGCATGAGAATAATCAAGAGGAGAGCCGGTTGAATTGTCGACGTGGCGCCGCCGATGCTTGATTTTATTTTCCAGGGGTAATTTTTATTACTGGTTATTCCAGACGATGATTAGCCGAGTTATTTATTGATCGATGGCAATTAGAGCCTTGAAAAATCATTTGATTAATTTGGAAATTGGCCTATCCAAGCCCTATGGAAAAATGTCAGTGAACCATTTCTCATAGATATTATAATTTTCCTCAGAAAAGCCTCACTCGTCCGCGACAAAAATTATAGTAATAAAAATAATGAAAAAACAGCAATTCCATGACAAAGTCAAATAATTCGCTTGGTAACAGCCCTCGATAGGTGGGAGAACGTGAAAAGGGATGGTATCGAATGTTGGCACGCCGGCGATCCTATGCCGGCCGGTTGAGCATTCACGCATTCTCACACGAGTGTACAAGCCCGTTCTCTACCAAACACCATTTGTCCACACAATGATCGTACGATATCCAATGCTTAGAACCAATACGAACGCGTGAGAAATTTCTCCCCCTCCCCCTCTCGCCGCAACCAACTTTACACGCGTCTACTTGGTCAAATACCCCGGCTTTTCTCATTCTCAACGACATTCCACCGACCATTTTTAATTCATCCCCATGAATAATTCACACAACCACGTGCTCTCTCCCATCCTCGTACAACATCAGCTTAACATTAAATTACTATTTTATTTATGGACTAACTCACCCACATAGAAAATCATTGACTCGCGGTCAAGAGTCAAAACTCACACCGGACAAATTAAAAATAGACACTGTTGAGTAATGATTGCGCGCCGCATCTTTATGGACAAGTAGTGTGGGATCTCTTGCTAAAATGTACCTTCACTCGTGCTCGAAGAGAGAAACTCGTAAACTGGCTAAAGCTCAATGGCTCCACTCCATCGGAGGCATGCGCACAATTACGGTTTACGAAGTTGTTCCTTCTTTTCATGGATGGATCATGGCCAAAAATTCAAGAAATATATATATATATATATATATATATATATATATTGTTTTTTTTTTTTTTTTTTTTTTTTTTTTGTTTTTTGTTTTTTTATTCTTTCTTTGTTGTTGTGTTTTCTTTAAGCCTCCGAGGGGTGGGGCGAAAAACGGTGGATAACGATGACGGTGACGATGACGAGCAGGAGACGGAGGAGGATAGCACCATTTACTAAATTCAATTCGTCCACGTGTTCGTCAATTTCAAGAGAATGGGAGTTACTGCGGGTCAATTGCCATTAATTTTTTTAGCTTTGGAAAGGGGAGTAATTGGATTTATTCGAATTTATTGTAAAAGGCTTTATTGTATTATCTACTTTGCCCCATCATTATCCAAATATCTAGGCATTCCATGAGGCATTTGGCTCAAATTAGTTCCCTTTCTATTTTTCTATCTTTCTATCGCTATCGTCTAGACACATTATTAATAGTATTCGGTCCGTTAATAGGTGTACTTAGGCAATGGAGCTGATGTATGACCGTAACGATGTATGCAAACCCTGAGCCGAATAAACTATTCATTAGCTGACCAGTTAATGGCCCAGACCTATTTAAGTATTTTCTATACAGACAAATACTGTCAAAGTAATTCCAGTATAATCTTTGCAATTAAGCACGACACCACTCACACAAAATCACTTAGTATATTGATTCATGAGCTTTTCATAACCGGATGAACAAAACAAACTTGAGAGCACGTGACATGGTGATATTTTCTCCGCACTACGACCGATAAAAATTCCTGAAACGATAAAGTAAGATAAGCAAACTGTGATTCATAACTAGTTTCTTAACAATATCTCAAAATTCATCGGAGACAAAAATAAATATGGCCAATTTTTTTTTAGGGCTCAATTTTCCACGTGACAATCTTCTTACTTTAATTTTTCCATCTCAAATTGTTTTGGAGAAATCTGTAAAAACAACTTGTTGTGAAGTGAATTCATGTTATTTCGTTTTATCACTTGGCCATTATACACTTGGAAGAACTAATGAACTTGCCTCAATGTTTTGACAATCGATGCTCTCTGATGAAATATTATCGTTTGCGTGTTATCGATGTAGTTCACCCGCTCACACTTTCATCGTATTAAAGTTCCAGTGAATGAGGCAAAAAAAAAAAAACTTTTTAAGTTGCACATTTTCCTTGAATTAGTTGAAAAAGTTTCATCATTTCGAGGGTTTTATTTTTGTTCTTGTTTTTGGTTTTGCTTTTTTTTTAGTTTTCCAAAGCCGATAATGTTTTTTAGGGGAGGAATCGTTCGAGTTTTGACAGTGACCTTTACGTCACAGGAAGCCGATCATTGATACCACCGAGTTACCATTGGCCTGACAACGTGGACACCGGCCAATGTATCGTATGTTACAACAATTTTCATACTAGAACTTATCCCGCAAAAGGATAATGAGCAATACCAGTGCGCGCACGCGCGTCTCTATTTACTCACCAAGTTATACGATTCACTATGTGGAGAGTTCATACCATGAGGTATGATACCATATAACCAAGGACGTGTGAGTAGTATTTACCCATTCGTCAAGTAAGAGGGCGAGAGAAAAAGTACTCAAAGTTTATTTATGGATTTTTCTCATCGTCAATGGGACGTCAATGGTGCTGCTTAGAATCCAAATGTGGTTTAAAGAGTGGCGCCGATAGAGAGTTTTATTATCATAATTACCATTGCTTTTTTTTACGACAAAATTAAGGAACCTTCTTTTAATTATGGTATAATTTTATGGTGGTTTTATTGTGACCGAAGAAAACTCTGAGGAGACACCGAATGAGTGAATCTATTTCGTAGATACCAAGGAATACGGAATGAATTCTGACAAATTTCAAATACTATTTCATTCATTTCAACTTCATCTTACTTAAATAATAAAAAAAAAAGAAAAAAACAACCCCTACACCCTGTATTACCTACTGTTCGTGATGCCTATCGATTCTCCCCGGACTTTGCCGAAAATTATCGACTCCTCCCCTCCACCCCACTCATGTGTTAGCCCGATGGCATCACTCGAGTGATTCGTAAAATTGGTGAAAAAATTATTCTCCAAATTGAATTTATCCTCCGACATTTATCTAAGGATTGATGATTCTTTTCCACCTTTTCCTCTGACATTCTCCTTATTGTAAAACCCCAGAGGAGGAGCTGTTATTTCCTTTCACGAAATATCAAGAAAACTGCCGGTGGGAGGTGACAAATTCTAACGTCAAAGCTCCTAGTCGATTTTTCTTGTCTTACCTTCGTATAACCCCGGTGTTGCCCATTGTTATCCCGTGTAGTGGGTGAAAATAAAGGGGGTAAGAACACTTGCAGTGTAGAGACAATAGTGCAAAGAGCGGAAAAGTCAGTGACGATGGTAGAGTTGTTGCATTCATGTTGAATTGAGCTAACAGCGAGGATTAACATTGAGGTGAGGGCAATATTTTACTTATAAATATCTTCTAAAACGTCTCATGACAAGTAAAATCATCTCAAATGACTCTTGATGACGTTGAAGATGCATCTGGAGTCGTCAAGAATTCTTGGGCCCTAAAACGCCCAAGGGTGAGAGAGCATCATTATTTTGATTTTCAGTCATTTTTTTTTTCAAGTATTTCATTGATGAATACTAGATGTTTTTTTTTTCCTACTTCTGGATACGGATGATCGACTTTCAGAGGTCACACGCCCCCTGCGTCCACCTCCACCTCCCACAAATTCATTATCAAAGTGTGTTTGATTCTTTGACACATATTTCATTGATCCAGATAGAATTTGAGGTTAGGAGTAACCGTCTGACATTTATCTTTTTTTTCCTCGATGTAATATAATTGATAATTGATGGAGTTTTGGGGGCCTTATCTGATGGTTGTCTTGAGATTTTTCATTGCAGGAAGGGAAGCTTAAAGGCGAAAAACACTTGTGAGATGGCAATGCCCCAGACCGGAGGTAATTCATTGATTTTTTTTTTTTTCGTTTAGGGAATTTAGAGTATTTTGCAACCATTTATTCTTGCTTGTTTAATTTTTGTTTTGAGAAAATTTTGAAAGGAATTTTGTGCTTTACTGGATTTTGTATTTCTTTCAATGTTTTTACAATGATATTGTCTAGTAAATTTTAAAGATTACTTTTACCAAATAATTTGAAAATACAGTGAGAATAATTAATGATGTGTTATTTCTAGGTATGGATCCCTGGGCGATTCAACCAAGGGAAAAGATCCATTATAAAGAGCAATTTGACGCACTGAAGCCAGTCAATGGAGTTGTCACTGGAGAACAGGCTAAAGGTTTTTTATTGCGATCCCAATTGCCTCCGCAGATTCTGGGGCAGATTTGGGCCCTCTCAGATACCGACGCCGATGGAAAGATGGACGTTAATGAGTTCAGTATCGCCTGTAAATTGATTCATCTCAAGTTGAGAGGTCTTGAAGTACCGAAGGCATTGCCTCTTTCTCTTGTTCAGAGTTTAAAGTCCCCTATTGCAGGTAAATTATTCCTTCAACAATAAATTTAAGATTTAGTTGAACTTGAAAGTTTTACGGCGATAAATCAATGAGGAAGTGAATGAGTTAATTAATTAAGCAATAAATACATTTACTGAATATATTATTAAAAAATTCTACAGCTCTTCCAGCAGTTTCAAACGGTGGATTCCCAATTCAGCAGCAAAACGTAAGCTCTTTAGTGAATCTCAGTGGAGGGGGAGGAGGAATGCAAGCCCAGCCAGTGATACCCGCCCCGGGAAGGCCAGTAGTTCCCCCTATGCAGATGCCCATTGGTAAGTCTCCCGAGATATCCATATTATCGCCAAATATCAATCATTTAGATTAGCTGGCACCAATAAACTAACAAGTCAACTTATCTTCGCATCTTCAATTAATATTGAACTCATGTTCACATGTTTTCGTATGATCGCATGACACATACACAGGCTGGCAACAATTTAGTGGGGCTAGTGGTACACTTCCAACAAATATTCCAGCAAAAGCACCCGCTAGACCTGCACCACCCCTCATCGGTATGTCTATCATTAAAATTAGTATGTACTCATTTCATCTGGATGTTTAACCTATCTGCTTATTTTCGGATAAACCAATTACACGAGAAAATTAATTTCCTGTCATTTCAAATTGAAAATTATAATTGGACGTAATTGGACTTGACAACTTATATCTGATTCTTTTAAGAAGCCTCATGTAATTCTTTCTCTTAGTCAGGGAAAGAAAAATAAGAAAAAAAAAAAAAAAAAAAAACAACCCCCCCCCCTCCCATCCCCTAAAAAACACCAGTACCTGGGCCACCTCAAAGGCCCGCCCCGCCAGGTAACATCGGTAGGTCCACCCCCCTATTCTTCCTTCCCGCCTCATCAGCCCTCAATAATTTCCTGAACCCTCCAGGTGCCGGTTTCAACGCTACTACAGGTATTTTGCCACCACCGAAGCCAGCGCCTCCATCATTTCCAAACAGTCCAGTGGGAGCAGTTCAGCCCCAGATCCTTCCAAATGTTGTCCCAATGGCCCAGCCCCAGATTCTCCCAGGGATACAGCAGCTGCCAATGGTTCCAATGACTGGAGGAGCTCCAATAGCTCCCCTTAACACTATCCCAGCACCGATCCAGGCGTTTGGCATGGCTCCCCAAATGATTACAAATATGCCCAATGTTCCTGGAGCGCCCTTGCTCACCGGAATGATGTCATCAGTTCCATCTAATGGAGTTGCTGCTCACCACCAGCCCTCAGTGGTTGCTGCTGCTGCTACTGCTACTGCTGCTACTACTACTACTACTACTGCTGCTGCTGCTGCTGCTGCTGCTGCTATGACAGCTGCTATGGGGACTCCAGTGTCGACTAATACTCCTGTGAGTACGACAGTCAGACCTCCTAGCATCGATCGGGTGGGCTCCATTGAGTCCCAGCACAGTCAGCAGTCCCTGACATCGCCACCAACTGTTGATTGGTCTGTCCCTCATCAGACCAAGCTCAAGTACACTCAGACTTTCAACACTTGTGATAGAACGAGGACGGGTTTTTTATCTGGGCCCCAGGCCAGAAATATTATGGTAGAGACACAACTGCCACAGGCCATTCTGGCTAAAATCTGGGGACTCTCTGATATGGATGCCGATGGAAGGCTTGGCTGCGAGGAGTTTGTTCTGGCGATGCATCTGTGTGATCTTGCCAAGGCCGGCCAGACAATTCCGGACGCCCTTACTCCCGATCTAATACCCCCGACGTTCCGTCGTCAGCGTCAGAGCAGCATTTCTTCGGGTGGCATTCCAGAGACTATCGATCCCTCGGCGGGAATGCCCCAGTCATCGTTCGAAGACAAGCGCAAAGAGAACTATGAGAAAGGCCAGGCAGAGCTCGATCGTCGGCGCAAATCTCTACTCGAGCAGCAGCGCAAGGAGCAAGAGGAACGAGAGCGCAAGGAGCGCGAAGAGGCTGAGAAGCAGGAGAAAATTCGCCTGGAACAAGAGCGTCGTCGTCAGGCAGAAATAGAGAAACAGATGCTACGTCAGCGTGAGATTGAGCAAGAGAAGGAGGAACAGAGGAGACGTGCTCAGGACCAGAAGGAGGCAGCAAAGAAGGAGATGGAGAGACAACGTCTACTGGAATGGGAGACCCAGAAGTCTCAGGAGCTACAGGCACAGCGTCAGAAGGAGCAGGACATTGTCTTAAAGTTAAAAGCGAAGAATCAAACTCTGACGATTGAACTTGGCACTTTAAATGATAGAGTCAAAGAGCTCTCCCAGAAGATCTGTGACACAAGAGTCGGCGTCTCTGGTGTAAAAACAACGATTGATGGAATGAGAGCGACAAGGGATTCTCAACAACAGGAGATGACAGCACTGAAGAGTAAGCTCAGGGAGCAGAATCAGAGATTGTTGTCTTTGAGCCAGGAAAAGGCTAGAATCGAGGCAAAAAACAAGATGAATGCAGCACAGGATTCAGCTGGACAAGAAGCGATGAGAATGGCATTTGCCAACAAGCAAATTACCCTTAAACAAATGAAGGACAAAATTGATGATCTGGAGAAGCAGATCTCAGAGAAGAGTATGGATATTGAGAACAACAACAGTCAGCTTGAAGAGATGAAGGATAAGATGAAGGCACTCGCCAGCGATTGCAAGGGACTCTATAAGAACTTTGATCTCAAGCGATCTCAGATTCTAGAGCTCAGGGGAAGTGTCACATCGGGGGGAGTCGATTATGCAAGTGCTGCCTGGGGGGAGGAAGCCTGGGGTAATGATCCAGTGACGGTTGCCAATAAATCCTGGCCTGTTGACAGTAATGAAGCTGATGTCGTTGAGACTGGAATTGTCAAGTATCGAGCACTCTACGAGTTTGTAGCGAGGAATGACGAAGAGATATCGTTCCAACCTGGAGACATTATTTTGGTGCCTCCTGTACAAAATAAGGAACCGGGCTGGATGGCTGGGGAGATAAGGGGACATACCGGATGGTTTCCTGAGTCGTATGTTGAGCCTGTCGATGGGGGAGACGAGGGGAGCAAGTTTGTTCAGCAGCAGGACTCTATGGAGAGGAAGCCTCTGGAGGAGATTGCTGAGGTGCCGGAGAATGTCTCGGAGGCTGGCTCACTTGGAGATCACGGCCAGACTGAGTTCAATGTGCCCAGAGAAGGCAATTATTATGTGGCACTATATCAGTATGTCTCCGCGGAGCCGGACGATCTCAGTTTTAATGAGGGGGAGATAATCGAGGTGACGAAGAGCGAGGGTGAATGGTGGTCTGGCATCATTGGAAACAGGAGTGGATACTTTCCTTCCAATTATGTGGAAAAGTGTCAGCCTAATATTAATCAGGTCAGCAGCAGGATCATGATTTTTTCAATTATTTCGATTAATCTTCTATTTAATGAATTTTTCGATATTTATATATATATATATATACTATATATACTATATACTTGATAATTGATGAGTGAAAATTAACTTTAAATAGATTGCGCCTGCTAAAGCAGCTCCTGCTCAAGTAACCACGACCCCAGCGCCAGTGCAGGCATCTCCAGTGAGTAAAAATTCGCATTCGTAATTAAAATAAACCTCCCTATGGAATCAATAACTCCATAATTGCATTTTGATTGGAATTAAATTAAGCGTAATTAAACCCCCTAATGATTTAACGCAATTGCTCCAGCCTGATAAAGTAATTGAGCTAGAGTTTGTTGAAAAAATTTATCACTTTAGACGACAGAAAAGACAGCTGAGCAGCTCGAGGATGAGCGACAGGCCGCTGAGGACAGAGCTGAGCTGCCAGATTTTACAGCTATGGCTTCGCAACAGGTAATTAGCCCTCTGACAATTAATTGTTAATTGATGTGTATTAATTATAAGCTTGTCCTGGAATATTTCATTCCTCTGATCCTTGGATGCTGCCCGGTCGATCTTCATACAAACTTCTACATTTATTTCCTGGATTCCAGTATTATAAGGTATTATGGGTATTGATAATTGGAAACAATAGCTACTCCAGTGAGACATTCATTGAGTCATTTTAATTCGCCGTGTCATTAATTGCTTCAATTTTGTTCATAATTCGACTATAAAAAACATGTATTTGAGTAAGTTAGTTGAATCCACGAATTGCTGATCTTTCTAATTATCGTATTATTGTAATAGATCAAGGGAATATATTGATACTTTGAGCAGAATGCGACTTCTTGTAGATTTTAGACATTATTAGCTTTCATAATTTTTCATTGGGGAATTGTTTTATTCAGGGTCGGGGGAGGAAACCAGAGATTGTGCAGGTTCTGGCACCCTATCAGGCAACTAGTGCTGAACAGTTGGATCTTCAAAGGGGTCAGCTCATCATGATCAGGAAGAAGACGGATTCTGGATGGTGGGAGGGGGAATTACAGGTTAAATGCATTGGAAAAGTTTATTCTAGAATTTTTTATAGCGTTTTTTTTTTTTTTTTTTTTTTTTTTTTTATTTAATTTGTTTTTTTTTTTTTTTTTTTTTTTTTTTAATAAAAAGTGAAACAATTATGTTTAAACACTAAGAGTTCAATTTTCGTTTCCACATATTTAAAGATAATGAAAAGAGCTTCAAAATAAGAGCAATCGAATTCAATTTATTTCATTTTGAGAGCCGTTATTAGAATATCAATTTTTCGTTCAATCGACAATTATTCGAGAACTTTTGTTTTTTTTCTGAAATTTTAGGGATAGGTTGAGGAAACATTTTCACTGAAGGACAATCAGTCTCTCACAATTGTTCCCTGTTCAATTAATTAATCCCATTTTTATCAAACAATTCGTTGAAAAAATTTGTGAATTACATCATTTATCATTACTTCTCATTCTATGTTATGACTATCGTTGTGAATAGACCTTGGATTTAAAAAATACGAGTTAGTTTACCGGAGATTATTGAACAAGAGCGGAGAGCAAACTAACTTCAGAAACAAATGTTTAAATACTTAACCAATCAAGCAGACCGCCTTGAGTGGAAATCGTTTTGGGCTGTCCATTATTTTTCTTTTTTTCACTGCTATCAATTCCACTTGTAATAGACTTCCGAATGGACTTTTGCAAGCTCCAGCGATTACAATGATTTTCCATGAAAACCAAAAAACGGAGATTTCATTGTATCAGATTTCAGGCCAATCGATTCTGCCGTTTTTGAGAAATTCTTATTCGTTTCTAGACTTTTTTTGCCCTTATCTCGAAAAGCATTTCACCGATTGAATTTTTTTCTCACAATAATCATCTAAATGTCGGCTATTACAAACAATTGAAATATATATACTGGTTCATTCCAAGGTGTCGAGATATTCAAGAAATTAGATTCGGATAAAAACTTAAATATCTCCCAAACGAATAATCTGATTGACCCCATCTTCAATACCAAACATCCTAGTGCGGAGGGAAGATTGCATATCAAATTTCAAGTTGGTACATCGATTTTTGCGAAGGTGAGAGTGCTAATAAGCATTTTTAACAAAAAACAGAAAAATTGAAATATCTCGAAAACTTTTCATGAACCGGTATATATATTTTGATTATTTGTTATACCTGACATCAAGACGAATATTTCGAAAGAAGAAAAAAGTCAATCGGTTGGATACTGTTCAAACAACAAAACGGTTGAATCGATTGGGCTGAAATTTGGCACAGAGTTAGTGGTTATGAATACCTATGATCTGACGAAATTTCCAATTTTTCTTAATCATCCATCAGATGGACAACGGCACATGCACACGGAGTGATCAAACTTCGTATTTTTACCTTTCAGAACATTGGGAATCGTTTCCGAACAAAATTACAAAATCGAAAAATGCAATAATGGCAAAGCTTCCATTCGGAAGTGGAAATTAGTATACTTCGTAACAAGTGAAAAAAAATGGTTTTTGACGAGTGGGAGGTTTCACGAGCCGAAGGCGAGTGATATAATCCCACGAGTCAAAAACCACTTTTTTCACGTGTTACGAACAATATTTTTCATCTCAATTTGTCGGAAAAACACTTTTCGTTCACTCGACGCGAAGTGGCGAGTGACTGAAAAATTACTTTTCCGATACGGCGTGATGAAAATGTGTTTTTTTTTTCACTTGTTACGAAATACACTATTTCTTTATACCACAGGTACCCAGAATCCCTCCATTCTCACCTCGCTCCGCTCTGTTAATAAATCGCAGAATTCGGGCCCTGTGACATGAAATTCTGTTGCAACACGTGCGTTTTGGTTTTTCTTGCTCGTCGAATTGTAACACTCGCCTTCAGCTCGTGCCATAACCCTACCGAGCAAGAAAATCCAAATCACACTGGTTGCATAATATACTATTTTTCCATTTTTTATGTTTCCTATACAAAAATGGATCTGTTAGCAGATTTTTTTGGCAAAGAGTCAGTTTCTACAATTACTTGCGCTTCTGCTTCAAAATGTCTGTTCATCTCTGCTGCGTCCGTCATTTCATCGGATGATCACGTTTCGTTCAATATTTTTAACTTCCCGATAAGGAAGTTATTTTTTTTTATTAGTTTCGAAAATTTACCACTTTCTCAATTAATTTCTTTGACAAATGTTAGCACCAATTGCCGATAAACCAACTTTGATGTTATGGAGAAGATAACAAATTTGACGCGACTGGCAGGCAGGGAATATAATAGGAGTCGATGTATTGAGTATCAGTGCACACGAATAAGTTTTATGCTATAGGCACCTCGCTTCGCTCCTTTAAATCGCGTGATTACGGGCACAATGCCATAAAATATTATATGAAACTTGTGGCTTATAGTGTTTTTTGGCTCATAGGATTGTAAGATTCGTGTTCGGTTCGTGTTAAAACCTCCCACGAGCCAGAAACACCATAACGCACATGTTGCATAATATACTATTTACTTCCCGCACTTGAAAAGAGGGAGCGTGTAGCTCGACCAATACATTCAAAATCGAAGCAGAAAGTACGTACTTTGGACCGAGTATGAAGAAAAATAATTATCATTATAATAAGCATTAAAATGTCTAGTGCTTTATTGAAAGGCTTGATTTATTATTATCAAATATAATTTGTAAAAAACGAAGTAGCCATTCAATGGGCCTCTTCGATTAGTACCAATAACTATGCGGTAGCTCCGTGGTAACGTGTTAGGTTCCGACTCCGTAGGATGTACCCTGGTAAGCCGTCCGATTAGTTCCCACTTGGAAATAATCAATGGCTATTAAGGTCTTTAGGGTGAGGTAGGGAGGGAGGGAGCCAGAGAGCGAGAGAGACAGCCCGAGTCGAAATTTTCGTGGGTATTCTGACGTACGTTCAGCGTCCACAGACGTTATTCTTTGATGTTTTGTTTTTTTTTTTATATCACGGCCCTCTTTCTGCCCTCCATACGGAAGCTAATCGGCCCTATCCTCACCCTATGCATGCGGCTGTGGGTCCTACACTGTAC
>JAPYZM010003228.1:0-11700 GCA_030522845.1 Psyttalia concolor
AATTGATACTAGTTATTACTTCAGTTGAGTAGACGAAATGTCTTATAGGCAAGCCGTTAATGAGAAACTATCTTTACTCTATCCCGACTTAGAATATTTATATCAGTCGAAGAATTGACTGTTGGAAATATTCTAAGTATGGGTCCCTCATTGCGAGACGATAAATACTATGGGAGAACCCGAGACTCATAGTAACTCTAGTCTCCTGAACGGAGACTCACAGTAACTCCAGTCTCCTAACCGGAGATTTACCAGAGACTCGGAAATACCACGGGAGGTCGAGGGGGACTCATTCCAGTCTCTCTGGGTCTCCAGGGGACCTAGAGAGATCGATATTTTTCATCTCGGGAAGATTGAATTCTGATAATAAAAGTTTTTATACCAACCAGAATCGTTAGAATAGCGCATACAACATGATAGACCGCTGATTTTGTCCGATAAAACCCTAACGAACCCTAATTAATTATCGGCCAATTTCAGATTTAACAGATGGAATGAACAATGGCAAAAAAAATCAAAGAACATTCGCTCTTGAGCCCTCCCCATTGCCATGACGAATGTATCATCAATTACCCCCAAACATCCTTCTCCATAGAGCGGACTCTGCATTCCCACATTAATTAAAATGCCTAGATGTACAAAAGGGCGAAAAAATCCAACGCTATATCATCTCTCCTCCCTCTTCGCCCCTCATTTCGAGCATCCTAACGAGGTTAATCCCCACGATAATTAATAAAACCAAGCGAAACAGAATTCGTCTGATGAATTTTCACGCCAAAAAAGTTTGTATTTTTCACCCAGAGAAAGAAATTCAAGCGAACATTACGAATGAACTTTATCTACGTCTGAAAGCGCAAGATAATTTAAGAAATTATTATTTGAAATTTAAAAAGCGTGAGACGACGGACAAATTTGGAGAGCAATTTTTTAATTGAGAACAGATTAATTAGGGTACGAGAATATTTTCGTATTGGAAGAACCCAAACTGCGAAAATGCTACAATAAATGTTTTTCAAAAATAACTGCAAGTGCAATTGAATTCTACGACAAATATTTGATTTGTCGGTGACTCATTTTAATTGTAATAATAATTTATTTCATCATGTATACCCTCTCGGGTTGTTACATTCCCCCCCCCCCCCTGTCCACCCGTTAATTACAATGTTTTTAGTACAAAATATTTACAAAGGTTCTACAAAATTTCTAAACTTATTTTACTTTAAAATTTTTCAAAAGAAACATAACAGTCACCAAAAAAAAAAAACAAAAACATGCCTAAAAGTAACAGTAACGTGGCATAATAGTATCATAACAAGTGAAAAAAAATGACTCGTGAAAAAATGAATCGTGGGATTATATCACTCGCCTTCGCCTCGTGATATAAAGCTCTCACTCGCCAAAAACCACTTTTTTCAAGAGTTATACGAACAAAATTTTCCATCTCAATGTGTCGAAAAAGCACTTTTCCGCATGGCGTCGCGTCGACTGACTGAAAAGTTACTTTTCCGACACAGCGTGATGAAAAAACACTTTCTTATTTAATCCTTTGGCGTAGCTAAAACTCTAAATATCCCAAGAGGCTTATTATAATTTAAAAAATGGTAAAAATAAATGAAACATTGATTTATCTCCTGAATTTATTCAGACCTCGGGGATTTTCACTGGCGACTGCAAACTCTATTTCTCAGCAATTTGAACAATTTTCGAAATAAAAGCAAAATAAATCGATGATTTATGGTTATAAATTATCTGTTCACGGCTTCTCTTCGCTCCCGCCCTGTATGTAACAAAGCTGTATAGAATGGAAGCAGTGACAGAGCGGGTGAATGGCGGGGCCACGTTGAGCCCCAGAGTTGGCGAGGTCAGGAACCGATCGACTCTGCACCCTTTTCTCCTCTCCGTCATTTCCTACTGAAGCTTTTTAGCCCCCTTCTCTCCCATCCTATCCCCACTCTATGAAACTCCACCTCTTTCCTCACATTCCCCCGCGGGCCAATTCCGTAACGCCCACGCGACAACCAGCGTCGCGGCAACTGGCGTCTCTCTGTGTCACGACGACGGTGACCTGCTTCTTCATTCTTACAGATTCCCAGGAGTGCCCATTCAAAGCACTCTGTCCTTTCCTATCAACCCCTCACCCATCCCACCTCAATTCCCCACTCTCGGCGTTACTAACCTGAGAATAAAATTTTGTTTACCAGTATATCTGCACTTTTATCGAAACACTCATGAAAATTTCCAAAAGCTAAATATCTTGTGATGGGAAAAGGAAAACATGCATCAGCAGATTTTGTGCTTCTCCCAATTTGTTCTTGACAAAAAATGGACTTGTCAGAAGAAATCCGGTTAAATCCATTGTCCGCAGACTCGAGTTGAGGAACTTGCAGATTTTTTGAGAAGTAATTTTGCCACTTTATCAGGGAATTCGCGGCTTGAAAATTTTCAAAAGCAAAATATCTTGTGATGCGTCAAGGAAACAATTGGTCAGAGAATTTTGTATTTTTGTCCAAAAAACGAGGCCATTTTGTGCATGCCCAAAAACTGATTTTTCAAGAGTAATTTATTTCTAACAAAAATGTAAAATGTTTTTAAAGTTTTGAAATCTTGAATTGATCCTTACGTCTTATTTATTTGAATACAACGGTTGTTAAAAATTAAGAAGCCTATGTATTTGTTTAAAAAAAGGGATTTAATTGTGTTAAATACATAATTCATTAATTTCAAATGAAGAATGTATTGGATCTATTTGGATGAAATAGAAATTCATTCGTAAAAGGATAAAAATTTAAGGCAAATAAACTTTAAATAATTTCTTTCTTTTTTTTCAAATGCAAAAGAACGTGAATTTTAATTTGAACAAATGTGTTTACTTGCTTCAAATATTGACTTTTCTGGGTGCACCAATTATGAAGACCGATCCTCTTAATATCGCCAGATGAATAATTTATCTCTCTCAATGAACTAAAAAAACTCATGCCCACATTTGGCGCATCCTCTTTCAATTCTTTATTTCGCCTCGAGTCTGCTCCAATTTTTTCCTCAAACCACATACTTATTGTATTGTCTTTGGGGTCAGACACCCGCGGGTGGAAAGGGTACCGAACGAGGGCGGCTGTTCACCGAAGGAAAAAGCGATCGAAGACATGAGATAGAGCGACGCTAGTCGAATATCCTCGTTTGACCGAGTGAGAGTTCGATACTCTCGTACCATTGTTCGTACTACATACTTTTGTTCTATAATCGTTAACAATCATTAACAACATATTTCCAACGTTTTTCGCACTTGATATTCGGGTGATATTTTACTCAAAAAGAATCATTAAACACTGGAATTACCAGAGGAAAGAGAATAATCGACCAGTGGAGGAGCAGCAAAAAAGTTAAAATTCCAATCACAAATAAATGAAACCTTCAGGTAAGAGTTACCATTTCAACTTGGGGCTTTTGTAAATTCACTGAGAAAGAAAATCGAAAAATCCAATTCTACCAAAAACCATTTTTTTTTTAGACAACGAAATGCCCACAATTCGTATAGAAAATAGATCGGCTTTAAATCCTAGCCAGAAAAATATTTGATTGGTACAATTAGGTTTTTTTTAAGTGTAAGAAGAGATATTTGAAAGTCTCCAGTTGACACCTGAGTTGCAAAGTGAGAGTTGAAGGAAATTGTGGAAAGAGGTGAAATTGCAATAAATTATCCATGAATGCCCCCCAAACGATTCCAAGTTTTTCGAGAGTTTCCCTTTTTTCCTTGCATTTGGAAATTTTGGCGAAGCTAAATGAGATAGAAAATGCAGTCTAACATTTCACTCGTCGTTTCACAATTCATCTAAATTTCAGAGATTTTTCTAAAGGGAACTGAGTTTTTGAATTAATGTAGACCTCTCTGAGCGAGAATAGAAGAATCCAGGCAGACTGAGAGAAAAAATATATTTTGTGAAAAACATCTGTACTTGTATGACTAACCTTATGGCTAGAGAATTAACGAGAAAATGACATTTTATACTGAGACAAGAAAATTTTTCTCCAAAACTTTTGTAGTTATTCTAAAGACTGAGATAATTCACTTATAACGACAATTTATTAAAAAATGTTGCAGCCTTCCAACATTCCAAAGGCTGTGGAATTATTAAAATTATATTTATCAGAAAAAACGATAAAATTACGAATGACCGGGAAATACGACCCGGAACTGAATCGAGCAGACAAAAGAATCGCAACTAAACAACTTCAGAAGAAGGAGCTCAATCGATTAAGAAAAGAACATCACTTGATGGAACGCCGGAATTAATGTTCGTAACAATATTCTAATTAAAAAATCAAAACTAGACTTGATTTGAGAAGTTGTTTTCGTCTTGTGTTCTAATTGTTCCCCATTTTTCGAATAAGTATAAATGTTCTTGACGAAAAGTTTCTGTTCCAGAGCGAAGTATTAATTTCTTACCAACTTTTCAGCCAATAATCGCAAAAAACATTTTTTCTCTCAGTGTAAAAGCTAAACATGGGATTTAGACCTCTCCATTTTCCCCCAATTTTCCTTGGAGAATCTCTAGTGGAGAGTGTAAAGTTAGACATGGCATTCTCACCATAAAACTTTTAGATTTTCAAATTAAGAATTTCTTTTTTTTCTGGGTCGTCATTTTCGGGAGAGAAGCCACTTCTAAATGACATTGACAGCGAGCTTGTTGTACGTGACTTCTCGATGATTGGTATGGCGACTATCGAGCTTACACATGAAGTCCATAATGAGTATAAATCTTGCCAATTAACGAGAGCGATTTCTACCCAAAAAGATTTTGAAGAATGTCTTGACGTCAACGAATGACGACAATTCAGTCAAATTATGTTATCTGAATGCTTTTACCAGTAACAATACCAATACTAACTTATCATTCCACGGTTTCCAGGCTCGGCTAGTTAATTTAAATGCTATTTTTGTTCAAACAATAATTAATAAATTTAGATTAGCCGAGTCACCAGTTCTTTCACTCGGCGGTGACGCCTTAGGCTAAATCGATTCCGGAAGCTTTCAAAATTTTACCGCGGGCGATATTATCACACTTAATTACCTGAATATTGGGTACAGTAGTACATCAACAACTGAATTTTGTTTCAACTTTTGAAAAAAATAAATACTCTTCATTTCCCCATCTCTCCCTATCCATAGCAATAAATCGAGGGGCTATTCACTCCCAAAATTCGTGACGCAATGATTTCAATTACTAATATAATAAGAGAAACACGCTTATACATTATCAAAGTCAAATGAATAATAACAAAAAAAACGATAGAAAAAATAAGAAAGAAATTATAGTTCCGAAGTATTCTGCCCATATCATTGGTAGAATTAAATATGATAAAATTTATAATAAATATATTTTACTTCCTTAATTTGAAAAATTATAATCAGACAACACTGCTCATTTTTGAGATGATTTATTCGAAATTATATCCAATAATTTGAAATAAATTTCAATGTACAAATGTTCAGGAGAAATCAGAAAATAACAATATAATTATATTATATTAAACGATACTCAAAAACGAATTTCTAATTTCTCTGTAAATACTTTGGTCAATTTGAAGGTCATTATAAGACATAACTGGCGGAGGAATAATCTTATGGTATTGATTTATTGCAATGTATCGGTGATGACACATTGATTGAATGTTGGAAACGTTTTTATTTCATTTTTCATTTTTCATTTTTCATTCAAATGATTTAAAGTGACTTGACTGATGTCATGATTTCAAAATTGATGTTTGAAGTGACACAGTGATTTCACCTACCAAGAGCCACTCGCAATAAATATAATCGTTAATGTGCCTAAAATTCTCAAGAAGTGAAAATACTTTCTTGCTGAAGCGGGGTAAAGAGGAATAATAATACTGATGCTCCTCGTTCTGAAATCGATTTCCTCAGGAGCGCTAAAGCGGAAAGGATCTAGACATATCCGCTTGTCGAACGGAGTTGAGTAAAATATGGGTACCCATCTTGGAAAATGTATGAGAGGAATATTGCGACGGATGTCATTATTTTCAAGACTGCAAAATATGAAATTTCACCGAACAACTAGCGCCTCTCACCCCTCTGTGACGACGAAGGAGAAGACGGGGAAGGGACAAAGAGGGGTTGTACTTTGTTCAGGGACACCGCCACCTGTGGAATAAATAACGAAGACTCAATTTTATCCACTATTCCGGTTACGAAAATAGATACCACTCTATTCATTTGTTCTCTCCCTCTCGCTTCCTCCCCGTGTTCGATTCGACTTTGAGGATATCGCGATACCATTGGCCAAGGCATATGACTTGTAATGATCGATTATTTACGCTTGCTCTCATTTTTGTGGTACACTGGGTGAAAAATAAACTATTGACGAAGGAAATTTATTCATTTAGAAGATTTATTTATTGCACTGGTACGAGAGAGTATTTTCTTATCAAATTTAAAAGCATGTAAAGTCTTTGGATATAGTATACTTCCAGGCTGTCTTTTTTGGGGTTTTTTATTCGCCTGGAGTTTGGTTAGTCGAGACGTAGGCGAGGCGGCCAACCATGCGAGTCCAAAAACCCCATAATGACAGTCCAGGAACTATTTTCCGTAGTGATTTTCACTTTTTCAAGTTCGGGCAAGGGCCCGTGCCAATCCCCGGACGAGGAAAAGTGAAGAGCAGTACGGAAAAAATTAGTTTTTTAGTTTGCCTACATGGACCGAAGGTGAGCACTCGCTTCGCTCGGTTAGAAACGCTCACTTTCGTCCATTTCGGCAAAAAAATCGTATTCAATCCTCGGGAGGAAAATCAGACAAGCTCGCCTTCGGCTCGGGTCGTAATTCTGCACGTGAGGACGACTTGTCAACTTTTCCTCCCTAGGTGAGAAATATCCTATTTTCCCTCGCTGTGAGAATAAGCCGCAGGCGAGGAATGCTTGTTTGATTTTCCTTCCGAGGGTTGAATACCATTTTGTCTGCCAAAATCGACGAATGCGAGCGTTTTTAACCGAGCGAAGCGAGGTTAGGGTAAAATACTAGGTAGCCCAGGTAGGGAAAAACAAATAGGGCGAGCTTGGTCTAAGCTCGGCGGCCGAGTTGCCGTGGTTCGGGGCCCGTTGCCCGTTGCCCGAAGCCTGGGATGATAACATGGGGCCGGCCCTGGGGCCGAATTATGGCCAAGCCTCGTTCCCCGAACTTCGGCCACACTCGGGTTTGCCATTTGCCTCACCATCCCGGATAAAAGAAAAGTCTCTGTTTTAATTATAATTGATTAATTAATCGAGCAGCATAAAAAGAGATACTGATTGACGTTACTCAGGGACGTATACATGACCGAATAATTGAATAAAAATACATAAATGAAGTATGGACAGTAACGGATACTTGGCCGAACTGTGGCAGCCAAGCTACGTACTTATATTTGTAAATAATAAAAAAAAAATAAAATTAATGTGTTCGCCATTAATTTTTTTCATTTGATTATGCTCTAATCACTAACCCTCAACGCCGTCATGCCTGAAGCAACGATTTTATCGACTTAAAATATTCTCCAGAACGGGGGATCGAACCTATAACATTACGCATACAAATCCTACGCCCTAACCACTAGACTATCGCGGAATTCGTATAACTGATGACTAGAATTGCCTATATGAATTCCACTTTATAAATTTTTAACTATTACGTTTCATTCATGTACGCATTTGAAATCGTATGGCTAGCATTCAACCGTACATTGTAGGGGTGAGTTCGTGAGGGGGGCGGAGGGGGGGAGGGGGGTGAAATCGGAAAAGCGAGGAAATTATGAGAAACTGAAGTGGATCAATCAATTTCATAATTTTCTATTATATTCCAAAAATTTCTGATTTCGCCCTTGTGTTTTCACCCTCGTTATAATATCCTTTGATTATATTTGAGATGTGATCATTATAATTATTTTCTTACGTTTCTCCCTGATTTTTTTTAAGTTGAAAATGTTGCTCTTTATTAATTGGATTGAACTTCACAAGTCAATCCAAAGAACTCAGACTCCAACCCTATTATTTTAACCTTCTACCCCCAAATTGCAATTGGAAATTTCCTCTCGCCCAGGACTGGTGAAGCCGAGGTCTGGCTACCCATGCTCTTTATCAGCTTGGTCAACCCTCGCACCAAGATTAATAATTCAAGCCTGGTCAGCCATGTTCTTCGGACGCTTGGCCGTGATTCGGACCAACCTGGTGATCCAAGCCCGGCTAGCCATGCTCCTTGCCTGGCCGTCCTTTGGGCCAAACTTGGTGCCCCAAGCCTGGTTGGCCATTACTTTTTGGAAACTCGACCGTCGCTCGGGCCAAGCTTGATGATCCAAGCCTGGTGAGCCCAGTCTCGTGCCAGTCCTGGCCCGTTCCGTGAACATTGGTATTTTCTATCTGGGAGAAGGCGATAAAAAATCAAGCTTCTCAGTTTGATTTTCGATTCAATGCCAATGATCTTTTGAAATAAAAAGAAAAAGCCAAATTAGACCTAAAAATTTGCTCTATACGTCACCGACTCCGCATGGATTTCCACAGAACGATTACCATAATTTCCAAACTTGAAGGACTTTAACTAATCCCAGGGGTGCGATAGAGACGAGAATGAAAAATAAATACCTGAAAGAAAAAAATTGTTTCATTGGCCCGTTAATGGTAGTTGCAGCAAGGATGCAGCGACACGTAGCACGCGTCCCGGAACAAGCGAATGAGTGCCCGCAGTTACGATCAATACTTCTCCCCGGCCATCCCCGCTGGCAGTGCCTCAACCCTCTCCCTGCCCTCTCACTACCCCTGAACCACCATTGGTGTTCAACAACCGTGTATACGACCGTCAACTACACATGCCTCAATGCACCATGCTTTTTATTTTTCCTGTCCTCTTGATGCTGTATTTTCTCCATTTTTTTTTGTATCATATTTTATATCATCTCTGGTTTCTGTCCCCCTTTTTTCAATCAACTATTGTAACACTCATTCAGGTAAAAGTAACTCGGTCATGGCCGCCGTTGAGTTTCAATCGTCATTAACATGTTTATAGAGTGATTGTACATTTTAATTTTTAAGCTCCACAGCGCAAGATATATCTATTAGCTCCCACTCTTCGATTTTTTTCTCTTTATTGTCGCATGCAGAAATTACGGGACAATAATTCATTCTGATAAATCGTTTCCGCAAATCGTCCAACATTTTCCGAGGGGTTTTCATTGATTAAATGGATTACGATACTCTTTAAATAGAATTTAGCAATGCTGGGGTGATAAATCGGGGTAAATTTATCCAACATTTTTTTTTATCAATCGATTGAGAAATTGTAACGAGGTCATTCACTCATCAAATCACTCACTGAATTAGGAATTGCGGGAGACTGTAGAGTTATATCAAATGAAAAGGAGTAATTAAATAAAATCACTGAAGTATATGAGCTGGAATTTGGGGTATATTTTTCTGGGGTCAGCTGAACCGAGAAAAAGCAATTTAATTCAGCTATCAGATGTTTTTGTTATTTTATTGGAATTGACAGAAGTTTATTCACAAAAAGGGTTTAGCAGGGAGACTGTCAAAATTAAATTTTTGTTCAGGGAGAAGGTTAGTCTACTGGGTGTCTGGATTTTTGTAAATATGCCCTTGAACTATCAAGGCTGAAAGATGATAATAATAATTTGGAATCAATTAAAAATAAGTCTATAATAGTTAATCCAAAAGTCGACGTGATCAATACACTATGAATGATGTCGGTCTATGGGAGTCGACGGCAACACGTGCCGCAGGTTAATTTCATTGGGCTCAATCGAGAGCTGTGTGTTTTACTCAATTGCTGACGGAGTCCAAAATCTCGGGTGCGGATTCCCTCACGCTTTCACGGTAAATTTTCAGCGGAAATTGAATTCCCAATGTTTTCACTGGTCGGAAGGGCTTCCATTCGTATAACGATATTGATTTTACATTTTCATTATTGAAAATGGCCAAGTCTTTTTAGCATACATTCCTCACATTTACATCAGTTTTTATCATCCTAATAATCCCATCGTCATTGAATCATAAATAGGAGAAATCAATGTAACGGCAGACCAGTGGATTTGAATGACATTCGCAAAGGGCACATCGAAAATTGCGTAAATAGTGGCTCATTGTTGATTACATATTCACACTGTCCATCATTAAACACAACAGATAAATCTGCGTATCCTATTAAATATACTATTATTGTCAGAATTTTAATTTTTTTTAATATACTATTTTTGTCATAATTTTAATCATTGACGAGCAGAAAAAAATTTTCAAAAATTTAATGGGATTTCGAAAAAAAATTAGTGTGATCCCACTAACGCTGGGATAACTCGACAAGTGAAGTAATAAACAAAATGCTATACTTAAATTATTAGACTGACAAGCGGACAAGCAGTTGGCGATAGTTCCTTTAATTTTTAAGGGAAAATCTGAATTTTTCAGAAAAAATCTTTCGATCTGTTAATGAAATTTTCTCAATTTTTCAAGCAAAATTTCTATATTTTTTCGGAAAAATCTATGGATTAAATTTCTATTTTTCTCACGTAAACGGGTAATCAGGAATTAATTGTTGATTTATTGAATTAATATTATCCTGTGCATTAAAAAATAGGATAATGAATAATTGCCAATGAAAAATCCAGGAATTTCCAAATTTAGATTGATAACATGAGAAAAATTACTATTTATTAGCCTTGGTTAAATTTCTGGAAGTGTTTTTGTCAGGATGTGGTCTGGTCGTTGGTTTCCCTCACAATAAATGCACACGTGGGTTTATGAGGAAATAAGAGTAATAAATCGTTTATTATGGTAATAGAATTGATTGCGTATTGTTTAACCGAACTATAAGTTGATTTTACATTAAATAATAATGGCTGAGTGTAAGGAGAACTGCAGACTCCACGTTCCCCGATTATACGTCTCAATTATATCGCGAATCGAACTAAAGCAAGTCTAATTCCAGTCTCACCTCCCGCTCGACTGCCCCTCGTGGGTTACCGAATTCCTTATCCCCACTTCTAGGACTTTATGACTCTAACATATTATAAATTATCGACATTTCATTGTTCCTATCGATCGAATTTTTAGATTATAGATGTAACCGCGTAGCGCGGTAGGGCACCTGAAAATTGATTGAGTGGTACACTAAAATTTAGCGAGGGAACGCCGAATTTTTCACGTTGCGAACGATAAAAATTCATTTTCTCATTCAATTTTATTAGTCGTGAGCCTTACTCATGTGCTTACCACTCTCGCCTTCGGCTCGGGCGGTAATTCTGCACGTGAGCAAGCCTCCTTTATTTTACCTCCCTAATAGGTGCGAAATATACTATCTTACCGCCGGGCGGTTAAATAAAGGACCCTTGTCCACGTGCTAATCACCCTTGCCTTCGGCTCGGGTGGTTTTTTTGCGCGTGGACAGGACTCCTTTATTTAACCGCCCTTGTGGTGAAATATACTATTTTTACAAGTTACGAACATACTTTTTCATCTCAATGTGTCGAAATAGTATATTTGTAACCTAGGGAGATAAAATAAAGGCCCCTTGCCCACGGACAGAATTATCAGCCGAGCCCAAGGCGAGGTTGATAACCCGAGTGGAAATTGCCTCAGGCCGACCTGAACTCGGATCAGTATTTGATCCGATAGTAGTCAGGTTTACCTGATCAGGTGATTCCTGATGAG
>JAPYZM010003229.1:0-11699 GCA_030522845.1 Psyttalia concolor
CCCCCCCCCCCCCCCCCCCCGTGTTTACCAGCGAGCACGTACCCGTTCTACAAACATTGGCGGTGACCTAGCAAGGTCATGGGTGTAGTGAAATTACCGAAGTGAAAAACAAGGGCAAGTCTATTCACCTCATCAGCTGGGACTGCTGCCATTGAAAGTCGAGTGTGTGTCTGTGTGTCTGTGTGTGTGATCGGTTCATTTGAAAATTATACAAAGAATGTAGACATTTTCTTAGGAAACAGCAATCGTTTTCAGGAATCGAATTTCGGTTGGAAACAACTTTAACGAGTCGGGAGGAGATATAACTCATGATCTTTTTGGGGGCATCTTGGAGAAAAAAAAACGAAACTCTCCACCAGGATCTAGACGCCTTTCCATGAAGCCTCAATCGTTTCTTGGACATCAGTTATAACTTGTAACGAGATTTTTTCGTTACGAGATGAAACCTCTACAGAACATGTAGAGCCAGTCTCGAGAAGACTGAGAGTGACATATAGGAGCAGCTGAAGAAGCCGACGCTAGATACAAAAAACCAACAGACCTATAACAGACTGATGGCATAGCAGTTGTGTGGAACTGTGACCCCAGATGGTCTAAAGGACGCTAGTAGACTTTCCCTACCCTAGAATTCGCCTGGCACGTGCTAGGGGAATAGGGGCCAACGTATAGGCCGCCCAACTGGGCGATTCCATAGGTTACGTCGACGTAGACTTGGGACCAACGTATCCAGGGCTGGCCCCTCCGTGATCCCGTCGGTTTGATTGGTGATCATGAGGTAATGGACGACTCATCGCTGCCGAGATAGCCAGACTAGGAGGCAAGGCCCTAATGAGATTTCGAGGCAGTCGAACGCGCGCGTTTGGCGCGAGCGGTCGAGGGAGTCTCTCCGGAGGCTATTGTGGCAGTTAGCCTGTATAAGGCTACCGACAGGGGCATTGGCCCACCGTCACGCGGTGTATAACCGGTGTTGGCGAGCATAAGCACTAAAAGAGTTGCTTCGACTCCCAAAATGACGACTTTGGGCAGCTCGGCGCTATCTCACTCCGGATAGAACATGTTTATCATGTCCCACTCTAGTTGGGTGGGCACTCTCACGTCCCAGGCTCTGAGGAGTTCCGGCTGATTTTCAGGTAACTCTGCGGCCCTTCAGGGTAGACATACCCCGGAGAAGAAGAAACAGAGTGCGCTGGAATAAGCCCCCCTGGACGAGAACGGTTATATGTTCGTGAGGACCTGCTGTAAAAGCATAGGAATGCGGCCTGAAAAGGCCGATGATGTGGTAGCGCTACTCCTGGTGGACCTTGCCCACTCCGGCTGGCAAACCGAGCCGAAGGCGAGGTATGGTGTTACATACCTCGCCTTCGGCTCGGTTTGCCGAACACCACGCGAGCAAAAAACCCCATAACGCCTATCCGGCAATATACTATTTTTCTCACTTCTTAGTCAACATGTAAGAAATGCATACTCTGTAACTTCTTCCCTACCCTCCCCCCAGATTACTTGTCGCGACATCCCGTGACCAGAACGTAGACTAAAATACATAACTTCGGAGGAATTTGAATGTTCCTCGGCCGGTGAGTCCTCCGAATTCGTCGAATTTTTCAAGTTCATTTACAGGTTCAGTGAGATGTGTTCGAAAAGTTCTATAGAATTCACTGGTTGAATTAACTTTTCTACGTTTCCTTACTACCTTCAACTCCAAATCAGGTGCTTGGGCCGTCTAACCTCTTGACATTACGTGCTGTCAAGATGTTGACGGATTATTTTCTAAAGTACCACGCTGATGATTTGATGACGATACTTGAGGCACCAGACGATTCAATGCATTATTCAATTTACGTTAAGTGAGTTATAAATATTATCACCCCAGCTGCAGGAGATACCGAGAGGCTATTGCCCTTTGTTTCTGATGCATGTCCAACATTTATTGGACATTGAGATCCAATCTTCTATCAATCGTTTATCCAAAATTTTTGTGATTGGAAAAAAATTTATTTCATCGAATCTGGGGGATGCAGTTATTATGTGTCTCAATAATTTCCATCGCTCTACCTAAATTTGTTCGAAAATCTTTCAGATAATCCCTCTTATTGCCAAGGTACGCCATTCTAGTGCGTCATAAATTTAGAAACTTAAACAATTTTTAGTCTTTTTTTTAATATTAATTTCAGGGATTTATTCATGTAATTTCTTAAAGTAGCTAGTGAATAAACTTCATACTTTATTACGACCAAATAAGTAAAAGAAATAAAAATATATAACAACCAAATGGGGAGAAAAAGAGAATGTAATGCAAAAACTCCATTCTTTTGAGAAGAATATAATCAGCTTGATCTAAAAGAAAATACGGGTGATTAGAGAATTTCGGGAGCAACAACACTTTTTTCAGAGTCTTTCCAACTTTGGATAAATTCTCTTGAATTATATATTGCTTCAACGTGAAAATACCCCAATATCCATGACAATTTATTAAAAATTACGGGTCATTTATACCCAACGTTCCACCGTAGTTTTGTTGCATTATTTGGCGCTGAACCAGAAGTAGCCAACAACATCCTTCGAAAACCACGACTCTACTTACCCCTCAGTGACGCCTCAGCGATAAAATCCCAGAAATTACTAGCCCAATCTCACCACAAAATCAAACAAAGAATTCACACAAGAATCACATCGATTCCCCATCGAGCGAATCACGAGAATATCGGGGAATTCGTAACCAGCACTGGTATTGCAGTACGAATATCTCAACCCAGTGTTTTAAAGCTGGTGAAAAGATGGTACTGTAAAAAATGCGAGCACATCACAGCTGTCAATGTGAGTACAAAAATAAACTGGATTCTCTGGAATTGAGAACATCTGTCGCAATGAGAGAAAACAATTCCCCTATTTCTAATTCTTTCAGTTATCCTGGGAATTGCAAACATTTAAAGAACCCAAACAATGTGAGAAATGCTTCGCAAAGAGTCTCAGAGTTGAGAATAATGTTGATGCTGATGATTGCGTTGATTATCAAGAGGTGAAGATTCAAGAGAAGGTGCAGACCGACAGTAGCAGTTCTTACAATGAGGGAATGCAAGTGATTTTAATGAATGATTTGGTGGATCAGTGCGCACCAGGGAATGATGTGGAAGTGAGGTAAATTCATATTGGATTTGTTTAACTTTGGTAGGAAAATTAATCCGGAATCAGCTACAAGAATAAATTGATGAAAACCTCTTAATAGATTCGCTAGATAATTATAGGGGATGTCTACTAAATTTTTTATTAATTTTCAACCACGTTTATTGAGATATTTTGTTTGTTGAGAATTTACCTGGCTAAATTTTTTTCTTCATTTACTTCAGTTAATAAAGAAAGAAACATGGAGTTAACATAAACTCTGACAATTTCGGCCAGAGATTCTTTACATTAGAGCGCAATATACTTTCCATTTCATAATAAAAAAATAATCATACTTTTTGACATCGGACATCAATCAATAGAACGAACAAATCATACGTTATCTGAGAAGAGATTCTCCCATTATTAATTAGTTTCAATATGACGTAATCGATCTGGCAATGATGATTGTTGAATAAGGAAAGAAATTAATTTATGCAAAATACGCAATCAATTTTTATTTTATTTTTTTTTATCAATATTGAGATCTCTTTGGGGAGTTGATCAGGTTCAATGAACGAACCCGTATCACTCCATTAATAATTGGAAAAATCATATAGCACTCGATATTAGCTGTATCTCACGGATGAATTCTCAACATAATATTTATTTTTAATATTACGCTTTTAGTGGAGTTGTTATTGAACGCTGGACGCAAATATCCGAGGGCAAGAGGCCCGAGGCAACTACGGTAATGCTCGCCAACAGTTTATCAATATTGCGAAAAGTTTTGGACTCAAATTATTCTGAGATTGAAATAACGGAAATATTCAGGAATTACTGGGCAAATTATGAGGGTAAACCACTGGAAGGGAGAAATAACATTCTAGCCTCTATTTGTCCTCAGGTGAAAGTTATTTCGAATTATTTGATTTTATGCAATTATAACTCGATGAAAATTTATTAACAAGTTTTATAATGAATTTGTTATTAGCTCTTTGGTATGTACTTCGTAAAACTGGCCCTCGCTGTGGTGCTTGCAGGCGGAGTTTCCAAGCTCAATCAAACTGGTGAGCTTGTAACTTTGAGAAATTCTCTGGTTCATTCTGTTTTATGAGAATTCGATGGGAAAGTCGTGAACGATCTGAGAGAAGTTCAAAACAATTGTATTTATTTATGTGTTTCGGTGGAAATATTTGTGGAGAGAGATTTCAACATTTATGAGTTGGCATTTTTTTTTTCAAAATCGGATGGATTGAAATAAAACTTCTCGTAATATTTCTCACTCATGAAAACTTCTTTTTGATATTCTCCAGAAAATCTTAATAGACGCTATAGACATTGTATGAGTTCAACAAGAACAACAAATAATTTTATTTATTTAAGAAAAAGTTATATTTACTGAAGATTTCCTTGCAGTTTTGAATTTAATAAACATCCAACATTTTTTTAAGATAAAGAGGCATATTGTCGTCCAAAATTTTGAGAACTAAAAAACATTTTTCTATTTTTTTCGTTTTTTTTTAATGAAATTTTCTTCTGAATTTTATATTGAAGATAACCTCGAATCGTATCCTACCAATTCTAAATCCAATGGTCTCCTGTGATGTAAGAAAAATCAGGAACACCATATACATTACTTTCTTTGATGAACAAATGTCACACAGGCCTTTGTTTCAATCCATAGGGAACTAATCCATCCCATGAAATTATAAACGACAAAAGTCTCTCCATATTATACTATCTAAAAATCGTCATTCTAATATGAATTACTCCAGAATGCAATTGTTTCAGGTGTAAGAGTAAGGGGAGAGCCACATCTACTGATGATCGGTGATCCTGGAACTGGTAAATCCCAGATTCTCAGAACTGCTGCCAGATTAGCCGTACGAGCAGTGCTCACAACTGGAGTGGGAACTACTGCTGCAGGCCTGACAGCAGCTGCAGTCAAGGTGTGTCTCCTCAATTAAATTAATCGAAGAATAAGAGGAAAGAGCAACGAAATTAAAAAAAAAAATCAACGCTCCAATTTTGTTGTGCTTGAATGCTCCAGTAATTCCCAATTCATTGATTAAATTTTTTTTATCCCCAATCTAAGGACACAGATGGCTGGCATCTGGAAGGTGGTGCCCTAGTCCTGGCTGACGGTGGCGTTTGCTGCGTCGACGAATTCACAACAATGAATTCTAACGATCGTGCCTCTCTCCACGAAGCGATGGAGCAACAGACGATATCGATAGCCAAAGCTGGTCTTGTTAGTACTCTCAATTCACGATGCTCAGTCATAGCTGCTATAAATCCAGTCGGTGGAAAATTCGTGGAGGGTGCTGAGATGAAGACAAAGCTTGGCAATCCACTTCTGTCGAGATTCGATTTGATTCTACAACTCAAGGACAATAAAAACCTCGAGTGGGATCGTATGACTGCGGAGCATTTGCTCAGAGCTGCCTGCGATGATCCTTACGACCAGGATACAAGGTCACTGACCCTGCAACCGACAACTTTTGTAAAACTGGATAAAACTGGATTTTTTTTTTTTCATCAACTCAAATCATTTATGAAATCAGTACAACAAGAGAAACCCAAAAAATTATAATCCGACGATTTTTGAAATGTCTTCGTCGTCAGATCTTGTAAAAGTCTTTGAGAAGTCTTTTATTTATAGACAATCAATTAATTATACAAAAAAATGGAAAAAAACAAGTTCAGAAATTCGAAAATATTTTCTATGAATTTGAGATCCGTTGACTAACAACTTTACAACAAATATAGCTTTAGTATTTGAAATGTTTATGAGAATTCATTAATAGAAATTTCATTAGTTGAGGAAAAAAATTGTATTGACAAAAAAATCTATTATTTGGACTATTTAAATGAATTTCTAAATCCTGCAGAACGGTAAAAAAGCCCATGGAGCTTCTAAAATCCGACAAACTGTGGGACGAAGAGAGTCTCCGCGAGTACTTCGCGCACATCCACACTCTGGAGCCAGTTCTAACCGAGGAAGCAGACATAATTCTCCGGGCCACCTTCCTCCACCACCGAAAGAACCCAAACAGACGAGAAGAGAGAACGACAGTACGACTCCTGGAGAGTCTCATCAGGTTCTCAAAAGAAACAATTCTCTTGATTAATATTATATAACTTTATTATATCGATGAATTAATAGGACTTTATTTTGATATTTAAGACTGGCGGAGGGCCATGCAAGATTAATGTACAAGAAGGAAGTGGATATTATGGACGCAATAGTTGCAGCTCAACTTGTTGGTACAATTCTCACGTCCAATGACGCTGGCTGTCCCTTCCCCAAGGATCCAATGGCCGTATTTAATCAAGAAAGTTAGGACTTTTATACTCTCCCCAACAAAACAATTGGCATAATTATTTGATCTGTATTCTCACTCTCATTTCTTTTTTCCAGCAACAGAACTATTGAAATTACTCGGTTTGGAGCACCTGCTGGACGCCTCGTCAGACAATTAACAGTAATCAATATCCATTCTCATAAAAAAATCATCATACACAATGTCAACGGGAGATCCTCAATCATTCCATTCATCACCTGATACGAGTTTCAATTTTTTAAACCATCAAACATCGTCACCATTAAATTATTCATTAAAATTATTTATTCATCTAATGTAACGAAAAGTCCCAGAGGCCTGACACTAAACATAAATTCTCACATTAATTTAATAACGACATCCTTGTAAAAATTGAATTGTTTATTATTGCTGTATTATAATTAAACATTTTATGAGTACGAATTCATTTGGGACCACGTGACTCCGCACTCACTCGCATTTCCCTAGGGACTATATAAAAATAACGATACGTACTCATGTTTGAATAACTCGACAATCAGCATTTGGTCATTTCAATATTTTTCAAATGTTTATTTGATTTATAGAACTTCGTTAGAGAACAGTGCACTGGCCAATATCTGCTCTTCCAGTAGTGAAGACACGTGTATTGTGAAAAAAATTGTTGTTATACACTCTGTAGAATAGAAAACAAATGGAATTGTTGATTTCCAGAAAAAATTCGAATTGTGACAGGGTAATTTTTAACCAGAAGGACGAAGTTTGATCAATTAAGTGCTCGATTTTTGTTAATCATGAAAATATCTGTTCACACCAAATTCTCATCAGATGATTAATTAATCAGAACTTCTGGAATTGATTTTTTTATAGAAGATCCAAGTAGTTTGGCCACTCCCCTTAGTTTAAAGTCTTGTCAATATTTTTAGCCTAATTTATCCAATCTTGTCCAATCCGTTTTTCAATCTAAATTGAAGGCCTGAAGTGTTACGATCAATCACGATCCATCGCAAAGAAATCAATCAACCAATGAACGAGATAATCATTGAATACCAACGCTACTATAGGTGAAACATATTTTTTTCGAACAATATCCAAGTACTTTGGCCACTCTTCTCACTTGAAATCCTTTTCAATATGTGTCCAATAATTTTTTTCACGTAACCTGAAGACTTCAAATTTACTATCTCTACTGAACCATAACGACAAGTTTGCAATCTACCTCTTGCGAAAGTGTTGAGGAACATTTATGAAACAATAAATTTCATTTCTTTACATTACAACCTTTATCGCAAATAATCATTGCAAATTCAATTCGAAATCGATTTCATACCCAACATTGAGAACTTTTCCCCAGAGACTATCTAAAAATGAGGATATAGGTTCGGGTCTAAATAAATCATTCATCATAATTTGATTATTCCAATGTTTTCCATATTGACTTGACACAGAACTTCATTAGAAAACAGTGCACTGTCAAATAATCTATTCTCCCACTGCTAGAGATACGTATACCATAAAAAAATTATTATTATCCACTGCATATAAAAGAAAACAAACGCAGTCGTTGATTTCTCAAATAACTTTGAATTGTGATGGACTAGTTTTAAATCAGAAAGACAATTTTTCATTAAATACTCGACATTACTTCCACAGTTTTCATTAACAAATGAGAAAATCGTCAAAATGGCTGTGCATATAGTATGACAACATACGTATAATTACAGTTAATGGTCATTATCACCATACATAACTTTGAAAAGTCTCTTCCCATTGAATTATCAATTCCCTAATAATGATATATTCATTAATACCCAAAAGTTTCGTGGAAATAATGACAATGAACCTCAAAAGATTCAGTAGAGCAATAAACAAGACAATAATAAAATATTAATAATTCATATTAATCATTATTACTTTGCACGTGCATTACTCCGTTTGTATAAAATTGATTGTTTTTGCTCATTCTTTTATGATTACTCAGAAAAACAAGGGCCCTCTGATAAATGGGATCCACTCACGGTGAGCAACCAGATGTAAATTGCATTCAGTGGTCAATATGCATAAATCAGAGCTTCAGGGGAGAATAATTCTACTCGTCGAGCTGAACTATGGTGGGTGAGACGCAATATCTACATCAATTTATTTTCTTCACTTTAGTAATTGATTTTCTCTTCAATGGACTCACAAATTGTTCATGCTCAGTAACGCGGCTGAGTGGCGTTTGTCATTTGGGCGCGAACAGCACTAGCTGCTACATTGCCAGCTGCACTTTGAACGTGCTCATTTCTCAGGAAAGTCGTGGTGAATTCTTGCTGGGCTTTTGACATACTCGCTGGGGAGGAGCGATACATTCGGTGAATCTGAAATTCAATGTGGATAATTGAAATTAATTCGTGATGATCAGAAGTTCTAAAAGAAAATTGTAGAATACCAATATTTAATGGGATGAAGATTATAAAATTGAATATTATTCAACACCTTTGACATATTTAATACTCGAGGCTGTAAGTTAATATTCAACATTTATTGAACTGTGGCGAAAATTATTGTGAAATAGAAATAAATTCAAAGTTATGTAATTATTCATCACTGAAAATTAGTTATTTTCCATGGCCTAAAATTTCGCATTTTTTGCATGAAATTTTAAATTCCTGCATATTGAAAAATCTCAGATAATGCGATTCAGAAAGAACTGCTGCCCATCTCAATATGTAAAATATAGAAATGGAAAAAATAGACTGTCAGACTCTAAGTACTTCACTCGCCAGAGGATAAGTAACAACCACATTTGGAGCAAACATTCACCGAGCTCTTCCCTTAAATAATTATGGACAATTCCCTAAAATTATTTGAGAAGTTTACCTTGGACAGAAGTAGAAGGTCACCAGCGGCCGCTACGCAGTAACAAATGGCGATCAATAATAAGAGAATGCCAACAAAAGTGTCCTTTGCACTGTTACCAAAGGAGTTTATCGCCTTGATGATACCACTGCATTGAAACAAAAAAAAATCAAATCGATAATTGAGACATTTTTTTCAAAGGTGTCAAATTATAATTTGCACTGATTTTAATTACCAAGTGCCAGCGCCGGGTATTCCAATAGCCTGAATACTCGTGACAACGAGTTGGAAGAAAAATATAAAGAAAAATACCATAAAGTTGATAGAACTGTCGGTCTTGAATGCTTTGTACGCCGGCCGGAACCAGCAGATGAATGAAAATGGTGTGAAAAGGATGAAATAGAGGATACCAAGACCAAATGTTCCGAACTCTCCGTCTGCCAGCAACAGGACAAATCCTCCCACAACATTCAGTAGTAATACTAAACCGTGGACTGGAAGATTTGGACAAAATATTATTATTAAATTTTTGTAAATATTTCCTTGACCTACCGATAATTTCATGATTTTCTACTCACACATCCAGAGGTAATACAGATGTCTGACGATTCTTTGAAAATTTGGTTGAATCTCAAAATCAATGTCTTGGTAAAAGCACGGCTGGAAGCAGCACTTGTCGGGTAATGGTGGCCAATTGTTACCGTTAGCTAGAAAAATTATATTCAATTATGATAATTTATAAACTATAATTGATAATTGATCAATTTTGTTGGTTCACTTTTCATGGCGAAAATTATTATTCCAACAGTTTCTGTTTCTTTTTTGGCTCCAAAGATATTCATGAAAGCCCCAACGATTGTAGAGTCAAGTGGACTTATCTCGTTATCATAATTAGACCATTGTATGATTAAGAAGTATTACTCACGAGGATATGACGGTCGTCTCGCCTCCGCCTCACTCCTGGCTTTCCACTCCTCCTCGGCCCTCTGTTGCTGGATAAAACCAAAGGTTTCGATATTGCAGCGAAAAATAACAACTGAACAGTAAGACAGAAGGCGCAAGAAGCCACGGGTAGAAAGGAGCCTCTGAGTTGTTGATAACACTAGACCTTTTCATTCTCAAAGTCAATGAATTATCTGTCGCGAGTGGACATAATTTTTGACGATTCGCTTGTATGAATAGAAATACTTATTATAGATTCTTCATAGAATATTCATACAGATTAATGATTCCTCTTAATTTATACGGGACTTTATCGATGTGGAAATTCATTGGTCCATTGTAATTGATAGAATAAAATATTCGCCAATCTTTTCTAAACTGGCTCAACACATTAAAATATTAAATCATTAACTCATTACAGCAAAAGAACAGATTAAATCACGAGAATGAGGAAATAAATGAGAGCTCTAGGTGTTTTTAATTCATAATGGTCATTTAAATGCCCACAGTCCGACTTTTTGTCTTAAACAAAATATCAGAGATTATTCAAAACTAGTTAATTTTTGGTGAATCTCATTTGAAATGGATTTCTCCTGAATATAAGAGTACTCATTAAATTTTCTTCTGCAATTATTGTTTGATTACCGAAACTCGGTTTCAGTCGAAACTTCCTCTAACATCCCTCGATTTTCCTCCAAAAAATGATCATCAATATTCAAAGTATTACAGATACACTCCATAATTATGTACCCGTGATCTCCATAAATTATCAAATAAGAAATTGAGAGTCATCAAGCGAACTTTCATAACTTGTAGATCCTTTCAAAAAATATTCTGCCAAAAAATATTAGTGCACATTTCAGAAATGCTTTTGAAGGATATCAAGAGCGCCCAAAAATTTCAACATTCCCATCATTTTTTCATAAAAAAAGAACTTGAGCAGAAAAACAAACTCCAGGAGTCCCTGACCCCCAACCCAGTCCCACCGGCATTTATCGATTATTTACCTCAGCACTTGGTGACAATGTCGTAGGAACTGTCTGCTGTGGTGATCGTGCATACGCCGGAGGTGGTGGATCTTGATTTGTAGCCGGTAATGTGGCTGGAATGGGTGTTGCTCCGTAACCCCCATAAAGGGGTGGATTTGACGCACCCCGAACCTGCTGGGCATTGGCTTGTGATCCAGGCTCGGCGAATGGATTGTAATCATCGATTCCTCGAGGGGCAGGATTTGTGCCAACTGCACGCTGCACCGAGGGATCCTAACGACAAAAAATATGCGGTTACAATCACAAAATGATTCATAAAAAATATTCTCAGTGGAAAACAACTGCTTCATCCATGAAAATTATTATTTTAGACAGTTCTAAAAGTTCTATTCCATTATGAGAGCCCAGTAGGAAGGTTCAGAAAAATTACTCCATTTTTTCTTGTTTACTAACAAAAATCAGAGAGAAAAAATATGTATAAATATAAAAAACCCATTAATTA
>JAPYZM010003230.1:0-11697 GCA_030522845.1 Psyttalia concolor
TGTCATTATGGAGTTTTTTGACTCGCGTGGTTGGCCGCCTCGCCTACGGCTCGGCTCACCAAACTCCACGCGAGTAAAAAACCCCATAACGACAGGCCGCAAATATACTATATCCTTCGTATTCGTCATTCTATATGCTATCGACATCATTTTCGACTGTGGGTTTTTTTTGTGCGGGTGTCCATTGGAGTCAAAAATAAAACCATCAATGTCAATGTCTCCAATTGGCAATTGAATCGACTAAAATTCACCAGCGCAGTATTAAAAATTCCCAAGTATTCGTCATTCGACGTTCAATGAACCCACTTAAAATACCTGACATTGTCATCCATTCTCTTTCCCTTGATCTCCTCCAACTCCGAAGTGCATAAACAACTAATGCAGCATATCTCCATGCATCATTGTACCGAGGCCAAAACAGAGAAATCGAATGAGGCACAGTGGATAGCAACAGAAGGCCAGGCAGGAATGAGATCGAACGGAGCGTATCCACCCTCTCGTATACTCGACTTCTAACCGAGTTTAACGATAGTGTTTAGAAGTAGTTACGAGCCACGTACTTGGACCGCTCATCCCTCTTTTCTCCTACCCCTTTGGCCCTCCGCGCTATCGTATTATCCATTAACAGGGTGAATTATGGTCGAGATGGGCTGTTTGAAAAACTTGCGCCGGACTCACCCCTCGATTTATAGGTGAGAGAACATATCCGATGTTGTTGGAATGTTCATTTCAACTACAGACTGAATAATGATGAATTTGAATACGTTGAAATCCGAGTGTCAGTGGCTTGAATTTCTCTGCTGCGTATGTTCATCCATTCATCTATTAAATTACACTAATTAATCGACCTCATTAATTATTATTTAAAGACAAAATCGACTGACATCGGAAACTCCTCTAGAAAACAATTCCATTACAGAATTTTTATTGCAATTTTTTTTATGATCTCTGAATAAATTGTTACACTGAGAGAAAAATCTTCTTTTGACGAAGAAAATATACACTGTCCGACAAGATGTGCTCTGCTGAAAAAATACATATTCAGCTGGAAAAATTGTTTTCAGCTCAAGAAAATTGTTTCCCCAAAGAAAATTTCCTTCAGTGAAAATTTAATTATTTTTACTGGATAATTTACCAGTTGGATAGAATACTCATATTTTTTATTCAACTCCGAGAACCCAAATATTATGTTGAAAAGCGGTATATTTGACTGGAAATCAAAGCTTTTACCGTCAAGTAAAAGTTTCAGGTGAAAAAAAAAAATCTTTTGGGGGATCTTTATTTCTTTGCGAGCAGAACAAATTAATTTGCCTCAAACTGTAGATTTCCTCACAAACGCCGACATTATCAGGTGGAAAATATCGATATCATCGATTTTTTTTTTTGAGTAGAATGAATATATTTTCGGCAGAGAAAATTTTTTTTCTCAGTGTACTTCGTGCAAGAAAATATCGTCTTGTCAATTTTCAATATCGTGAAATCTGCTTATCAATTATTCAGTTGTCGTATTGATAAAAAAACTTTTTCGACAAGGTGGGATTCTCTTATCCGGAGGGAACTTTCCAGTATTTTCGAGACTAGAAAAGAAGTTCCCGTCATAGATTCATGTAATCTGCACATTATCTAGATTTTGGTTTCTTCCAGCACGTCAATTTCGTGATACCTTGTGCAAAGCGCGTGACACTTGAGACCAATTTTCTATATACTAGAAGTGATAATGAACGAATTAATTATCTATAATGAAAATAGGAATTTTTTCGTTGGAGATGACGAGTAATCACATTGAGAAAATATGAAATCATCCGGAATGAGAAATTCCTTGATAGAAATAAGGCTAGTCGTAATTCAAGAATTTGAGAAATTCATCTGACTGGAACTTTTGGTTACTTCTCCCAACTATCAATTATCGTACAGAAAAGAGTTGTGTATTATGGTCAAGAACACCCATATTTATGATAAGAGTATAAGTTTCTGTGTCCAAAGTTTGCAGATTGACATGAACATATTTTCTTACCCCAAGTACATTGTCTCTATCAAAAGAAGATTTTTCCCTCAGTGCATCCACGTAAATTAAAAAATGAAAATAAATAAATAAATAAAGAAGTTTATTCACCAAAACTACTACTAGGGAATGACAGGGCTGCCTTGAAATTTCCGCCCCAGGCTCAGATGAAATTCCTGGATTAATAGTGACATCTTCAGGACATCCCTCGTTGGGAGAGGGACAATCTCATCGTTCGTCGATAAAATTGAGAATTAAAATTTTTATCACTAAATTCTCGTACTACCAACCACTTAAATAACTACTTCATATGAAATAAAGGCTTGTAACTATCATTACAATCACAAATGAATTTTTATGTCCTCGAAAAAAATTAAATCGACTCTTTTTGAGGGACATTTGAACTCATTAAAGATTTTTCGAAAAAATTGGAGCAAAAAATGTAGAATTCATTTTGTTCGTTTTTCAAACATCGTTCCAGGATTCTTCATAACTATAGATAAATCATTGTTTATCCTCCTTTGATTAAATTAACCGGTCGTACTCTCCCGATCAATCGTCGGTAATATTGCGATCTTTCTCAGTTTACCAATTCAATTTTATTGTTTAACAATAGATTTTTAAAAATAAAAATATCATTTAATGATTCTTGAATTACTGTGTGATTTATAGTGATTTTTTTGGCAGCTATAATGGAATAAATTGCCATAATGAGGGGTGGATTCGGCACTTGAAACGTTGACAAAATATCAATACTTTCTTTTTTCACTTCAAACATAAAATCAAGACGACTGAGAACGGCTTAAAGGCTTGGAGGAGTAGGAGTTATTTGATTGTTCTTACTGGCGGTTGAAGTAATTACTCTATTGCAACGAATAATTTTGTTTTCGGTCGTTTGAAAAATGATTGAACAAATTCTAGAATTTTGAATGCATTTTTATTGTTGGCCAAGTATTTTCACTGACAAAAATCAACAATAATCGGCCTCCGGTATATTGTTCATCGTGTGTCGGCATTTGTTCTCATATAATCATCTTTCTATGTTGTTTTTTCTTTCCTTCAATTTCATATATATAATTCTTAACGAGTGTTATGCATGTGCGTGTTCGAGTCTCTTGACATGTTTGAAGATTGTTCAAACTAATACCATCGTTAATACGATATTTAACATTCAGAGAATGAATCTATGCGGTATGTAAATGCTAATTATTTAATCTGATTTAATCATCATTAAATTGTCTGTGTTTCTTTCATCTAGCAAGCGATAATCGAAAAGCACGATCGAATTCGACATTTGGAGAATATTCAGTTCATTTTCATCATTTAGTCTATTTTTTTTTTGTATATAATCCAGTAATGTACCTAGGAATTTCGTTAACGCTTTTCATTATCCTCATGTCATCACGAAATTGTAAATAATATCTTCAGAGGTGAAAAAGAAATTGCAATCAGAATGACTTCATAATCGTTTTTTTTTTATCACTTATATACATATGTATGTATAATTTTTATTACTCTTCTGGGGAAAATATAAAAGTCATGTCTTTAATTCGCTATCAAGGGACTGAGTGCATAATTGATTTGACGATCAATCCTTCAATCCCCTTAAACTCTACGTTCTTTCATAAAATATAATAATTTCGATTCTTTCGTAGAATAAAATAGGTATTTTTCTCATATTAATTCTTCTTTCGTGTCTCACTGCTCTCGTGTAAATCTCCCACTCGTTATGCGCAAAATACATGGGCCCGAAATACAGCTAATTAGGTTGTTAATGAATGCAATTTACACAATTTTTTTTATCAATTTTCGTCAAACGATTTTCATATAACGATTGTCAGAAAATACGTTTTGCTCAATTTTTCTTTTTTTTTTTTCATTTTCGAACGAAACATTACGAGATATCTCGTTTTGTAAATTTTTCACGTGATCACAATTATTGTACAAATTTGAGTTACTCCGAAACTTCGAGTCTTACAAAAAATGTCAAAAGTACGATTTTCTTTTATTACTAAATTTTTTTTTTTCCCCCCAATTTCGGACCATTTTTTATACTTTCAATTACCAAAAGGGACAGCTGGACTAGTCATAATTTTTATTATCATAACGCATTATGATTTTCTCACTGTATCATTACCAGAGGCTTGTAAAATCGGAAGATTCAGAGTTTCCAGCACATCATTTGTTTAATTATCAATTACTCGCTTTAACCATTAATTCAAAATCACCAATTCGACATATCGAATTCGACTCAATTCCAGGTTAATTCGAAAGAAGAAATCTCGTTATACCTAAGGAATATTTACAAATCTACAAGCAATATGTTTCCTCGTATGCCACGGATTCATTGGCAGCGACTAAAAGATACTTTTTTTTTTGTCTCTTCTACAATGCCTTCTAGTATATTTTTATGAAAAAATACTATATACTGTGTGTCAACACGTCTAAAAATCTATAATTTTTGTTGTTTCTCTCATTCAGCGAATTCAGCGAATCGATGATTATTTCAATAACAATAAGTACCCATTGTCGTAATACGAATGATAATTCGTTATTTAGACTCGTAACTCGCACTTTGACAACAAATTTATCAGCATTTATCTTCAAAATTTGTACTAAATCGTACCTCGCCATCAACTATTGCCACAATTAAATTCACAAGAGAATGATTTCCATTGGATTTTATTTTTTTAAATATTTTTCTTCAAAAATTAATAGAGTGCTCAGCCCACTTGGGTCACTACGTAATTATCATTACTCTATCACAAAGTGACGAATTCAATAGGGAAGCTGTCATTGCAGACTAAACAATGATATATGAGACTAATCATTAAATGAGATTAATATTAAATACGACAGGGACAAACAGCCTCGACACTTTCAATTAATCAATCGTTCGCCATCATATAAAATAATTCATAAAAAATTTTCTTATGTCTAATATCTTTTCCACTGAATTTTCTCGCACTCTCTCTCTCCCTCTCTTGCTCACTCTCTCTCTCTCTCTCTCTCGCGCGCACAGTAAGGTCATTCTCAATTGAAGGACTTTTCAACCCATAACAAGGAAATCTTAACAATGAATGCAACGTAAAAGCAAGAATACGTTCTGTTTCAACTTGAAAAAAAAAACAGCATATTGCGGGGCAAAGGCTGATTACGTAGCACCGTGTCTGTTAATATCACTTAATAATATTATTCAAGTGTCTTTTTTTTTTTCAGATAAACGATCCACTTCATCCGTCAAGATAGACACATTGCGTCATAGAACGTTCAATCATTAATAGATTGTAACAAATAAAATATAATAAATCATATAGTATGAGAAGTGATATGTACACTATTTACAATGGAACATAATTTCCAGATAATTTCTCATCATAATGCCTCTCGTTACATTGATATTGCATTTTTCATTGGCCATATTTCTCCATTAACTCCACGAAAATCAGTTGTTTTGTTAATAATCTCACTGGGTGATATCAAGCTGACAACTGTTAATGTTCATGTAACTTTATCGTCAGCTTAAGTTGCTCTCAGACCACTCCGGGCTGCATTGTGAGCAGATATGTCGTTGGATCGTAGTATCCAGCCAAGTAGTATATGTCGTTGTTGTCGTAGATCGTCAAGTATCTGTGGGGTTCTTTTCCAAGTTTTTCCGTGTACTCTTGGAGGGGGAGGACTTCGCATTTGTGGGATATTGTTTGCACGTCATTCTCATCCATGTGAGGGGATTCAAACAGAGCTCCCTAAAACAAACAATGGAAGAGCTGGATTATATTCAAAAAAAAATGGAGGCAAAAATAATAGATGCGCCGGATTTGTATCGTCGACAATGGAAAACAACTGATGCTTTTTCACTGGCAACGGATACTGAGAGAACATTTGATGCAATGACAGGATAATTTTTTTTTGTTTTCAAGGGAAAATATTGCACACACGGTTAGACATTACTCAGTAAAAAAATGCCGTTTAGTTTTGTAATTGTATTGCATTTACGACGTTCGGGAAAAATTTGCCAATCGTACAGTAAACTTCTCTATCTTTAACAAAAATTATGCAGACGTAGAGACAATTTTTAGTTGGGGTAAACGAATTTTACTGAGAAGTTGGGGAATTTTCCATGGAAAACTAGATAACATTTACAAAGTATTCAACAATTTTTTTCAGACCAATTCGAGAATGTTATATAACAAATGGGTAATTTCTACTGATTTTTTCTGTCCGTGTATTCGATGAATTTGAACTAGATTTCCGAAAAGAAATGAATACTAAAGTGAATTTATTAAATTCATTCCATTGGGATGACATGTTTGAAGCAAAGGATTGAAAATAATATTTGTTTCCTCTTATCTCCTGCGCTCCACAAAAATGTAATAGTCAGACCGGAGGTCCTCCGGCGATGGTTAGTCGCCATCGTCCTCCAGCGAATTTCATTAAATGCAAATTAAATGAATACTCTTCTTTCACTCACCGGATATTTCAAGTTGGGTGGACAACCAACAGTCTCCTCAGGATGATAAAACCATTTGACCTTAACAATCATATTGGAACTCGATGTTTCCCACATTGATTCAATCCTTCCGATGTAGGGCCTGTCAGGTCGGCCAGTTGAAAGGAATACAGCACTGTCTCCTATCTGTATCGCTTCACTGCCCCTCTGAATGGCTTTGAAGAATTGCTTTTTTGCACGTCCCTTGGCACCCGGTCGCCTGTAACCCTTTCCCGACCAGCCCCACAATTGTCTAGCTGGCAAGAAAGCTGCTATTTTACTCCTACTCTCCACCGACTCCTGTCGCTCTCTTGCTTTTGCCTTCCTCTCCCCCTTTTTCGGCTTGTCTGATTTTTCCTCGGGGAGTGGTAGATCGTCAATTACCTCTGGAATTGATTGAGGTACCTCTGGAATTGATGTACTCTCCTCTAGTTGGGCTGGCTCCTCCTTCGTAATCTCTTCCTCACTCTTTTGACCCGAGCAACTCTCGCCACCACTGAAAATTCAAAAAATACAAACTCAATTGCTAATTTCAAATGTCTTAAAATAAGGTCAACAAGTCTAGTTTAAATCCTACAAGTTTTATGTTGAGAGTATTAAAACTTTCAATTCAAGATGGGAAAATCTCGGAAAGGTTTTCATAGAAATTGACTATTTTTGTAATTAAAATTGAAATCACTTTCAAGAATCTCAATTTGAGCCCACAAATCTCACCACAGCCCCTGTTTTTTCTCCGGAGTAAATGAACTTCCAAAAAAATCCAATAACTTCATCTAGCGATGTAAAAATTACCTGACGTGACTGCCATCGCTGTAGCTTCCATGATGGCTATGTCGATGTTTATGCTTCCGATGTTTCCTATGTTTGTGCTTCCTGTGCTCCTCGCAGCACTTGTGCCTCCTGTGCTTCCGCTTGCCCTCCTGAATCTCCTGAAGTCGTTTCAACTTATCTCTCCGCCTCTTCTTCAGTCTCTTCCGCTCACGATATTCATCAAGCGTCCTGGCATCAATTTCCTTACCATCATCGGATTTAGAGTTGCCCGGTAATTTAGATGGCACACCAGATGTTGCCTTAACGATTTGAAGGTCTCGTTTATCATCCGTGGACGTTGATACCTGACGCCTGCGTTTGCCCAGCGATAGGAGAGGATTTGGATCATACTCGACAACAGGATAGTCCGGCTGCAAAAGTCTGATATCGTCTAGAGCTATCCTCCCACTGTCGCCATCGTCAAATTCAACGCTGACGAATTTCTCATCAAGCTCAGAGTCGGGCTCGGAGGGCTCCACCGAAGTACCAGGATATAAACAGCGATACTGCTGGCTCCAGTAGGCACACAGGCGTGTACCAGGTGACAGCTCTTTCGTTGAAGTTGGACAAATTTCAACAATAGCATCTTGAAGAATCTCCTCGCGTGAATGTATATGCGGCCTGTTACCCCTCTCACCATCAAGAGTTATCGCGTAAACGTCTGGTGCCTGTACTGCACTTAATCTGCCAGCATAAAAGAGCCCACCCATTGCTGTTAATACTCTCAGCTGATCGATTGCAAGGTGCGCAGATGTGAGCTTACATCTGTTCACAATGCTCTCAATTCTCTCAGCTTTTTCAGCTTTAGCCACTCTAGCGCATTCTTTACATTCTTTACAATCGGCGGATTTTCTTCGTTTTGATTCCTTCTTATCGTGATCCCCCGACTTTCTTCTAGAAGGGGATGAGCACGAGGATTTTCGTTTTTTCTTTTTGCAACGCTCGTAATTCTCCAAGCCCTCGTCCTCACTCGGCTGTGATATAACTTGAGAGGATTCCGGCTCGTCGACAATTGTTGAGGATTGGTCTCTCGGCGACTCCTCCTCAGGCAATTCCGGGGTAGTTTCTCCTGTGGAGTAGTTCCATTCTGACTGATCAGCCCCATCACTACTCCACTCCTTGATTTTAGCTTCTGCTTTAAGTTTAGGCTTCAATTTTACCACCTTCTCCAATCTCACCTCCTGGCTCAACTTAGCTTTCTCCGCTATTATCGAACTTATCACATTTTTATTGTGAAGTGGAGTTTGCTTGGCTGGTTTAACTTTGGACTTGGTTATTTTATGGGACTTTGTGTTACCTTTAGACGTTTGTAAACCGGATTTAAAGGGCACTGGAGTGTAACCAGACTTTCCATTCAATTTATTCTGCAAATGACGGCTCTTAGAGTTCAACATATAACCGACTATTGAATTCTTACTCTTTGATTTTTTAGCGACTATTGTCTCGGTTAAGTGTCTCACACTGCCCGATGTGCACATTAGTTTACGTGGTCGTCCCACTTTACGTTTTTTCGATGCCGAGCTTGAACTAGACGCTGTGGGCGCTGGTGATGGGGTCTCGTAACCTGTGGACCCGGGATTTTTCTCCTCATCCTCGGAGAGAATTTTATTATCTAAAACTGTTATGGGCGATGCCGCAGGGGGAACTGAAATTGGAATACTTGGGATGCTATCTAGGAGTTTAATGTGGCTCCTCTGCTCGACCAATTTCACCAGATTCAGATTGCACCTGGGTATCCCCAAGACACTTGGACTGAGCGAGGGACTCGCCTCCACTGATGCTCCGTGCTCTGGTTCTTCATTGGTAATTTTTACATTACATACCTCGTAATCAGCACTTTTTGTCCTCAACTTGGGGGGAATTCTTCGATCATCTTTTCGGGGATAGATTTTTACATTCGTTGGCTTATTATCACTAGACGAATTTTCGTTGTTAATGGTTGTTGATGGCAATGAATTCCCACTGCTCTCGATGTTCTCCTCAATTGCCAAACGAAGTTTACTCAGTTCAAGAGCCTTCACATTTTCGGTATCAGAATCTGTCAAGTCATTATCAGCATCTCCATCATCACAGTTCTTGTTGGAATTGCTCGGGTGATTGCCACTGGAAAAATCACACCTTCTTTTCTTGTTAAATGCATAAAGAATATCCTCGCACGAGTGTTTTCTCTTCTCCAATTTCTTCCTGTCCGTGTCAAAACTCGCAGCTTTACCCAGATTCATTAATAATCTACCAGCTCTCGAGATCTCCTCAGTATTCTCCAGACTCGACGAGCGTTTAACTGTTCGCTGGTCATCACCAACTTCCTCCATAAAGCGCTGTTCAGCTAGTGCACATAAAAGTCCCAGTGGACTGTCCACATTATTATTATTGCTCTCAGTTTGTGATCCTTGAGGTGTTTCCTTGGTCGGTGACTTTTCACTCTCGCTCTCGCTGGCCGCTCCCGGCTTCAGATGTTCAAGTTGTAAAATACTATTGGAGAGTAATTCAAGGCCACTCAGGTCTAAATTAGGCTTTGATTTGCCAGAGGTTTTGGACTTCTTCGGAGGCTCTTGGCTGGTTAACTTGGAACTGCTCGTCTCCTTGGATCCTCCAGACGTAATTGTTGGTGTTGTTGATGGTGATACCTTCTCAATTTTCAAAACTCTAACGTCAGTCTCCTTGAAGTTGTTATTGCTACTTGTGCAGTCGTTATTATTGTCACTGACGGATTTTACATTCAAGACAGCCGAGCCTTTACTGCAATTTGTATCTTTATTATCATCGTTAATGTTCTCAAGAGTGTTGGCTATTTCGCAGGATCGTAGGATGTGCTTCTTCAGGCCATTCTCCAATCGCCTCGGGGGATTAGAGCTAGGTGTACTCTCATCTCCATGAGGCACATTCTGCGAGACTTGGTGGTCCTGGAGTGCAGCAGCAGCATTTTTCTTAAGCTTCTCCACAACGTTCTCTATTCCCGGATGATACTTCTCCATGCACAATTTTTTCATGGATTTTTCGGGAAGACTGGAGGGATTTGGTGGTGCCTCGTCGGGCTCATTTTTTATTACTTTCACTGGATTATTTTCAATTTCCGTATCATCCTCGCAGTCTATAGAAGGCATATCGAAGGATTTAACTGTAATCTGAGGATGTAATGGGATTCTATCACAGTTCGAGCTTGAATCAACTGTTGGTGGTGGTGACACCTCCTCGGGCAATGTTGGAAGTGATGAGACAGCATTAACACTGCTCTCAGTCTGTGCATTCTCCAGGGATGATGAAACAGCCTGATGACTCTCCTCCTCCACCTGAGCATTGATTAGACTCTCTCTCCTCTTCTCCTCAAGTAGTCTCTCCTTATTGAGCAGCTCCTCAGAGAACTGGGGCCTCTTGTGCTGCTCAAGGGGATCCCTTCTCCTTCCAAAGAACTCCAGATTCTCATGAAAACTGTCGCAGTTCTCCTCAGTTATCTCAATCATTCGCGAGCCAATTCTAGATGGCCTGTCCTCATTATCATTGTCGGTTGTCAATGTAGCGGCCTCCTCAGTGTCTGGCTCAATGTGACTCGATTTACTGACAACTCTCTCTATCGTTTGATCTACAGAACTCACAACTTCAGTCTTGAGTGTGTCTTTAACAACAGCACTCACTTTAACAGTTATTTCAGACTTATCGGATTTGGTTATTAAACTGTAGGCCTGGGGCTTCTCGATACTCGAGGAGACAACGTTGAATGTTCCTAGTACTACTTGCTGTTGATTGCAGGTGGTGGATAACTCCTGTTTGACTATAGCCTCCACCACGGGATTATGCTCCTCGTCGATTTCTGGGGCATCTGTTTGATTGGAAGCATCCTGAACGCCTATCAATGCACTCTCGCTGGTTTCGATTGGATGGGAGGGCGTCACTTCTGGCGGTGGCGTCAGACAGGAGACCGGTGATGTCGCTTTTGAGATGAACGCATTTCTCTGATTGACGGAAACATAAAGATCATTTTATACGGGAGAAGGAAACGAGGGCGCATTGACTGCATGACTAATCAACGCACGAGCAAATCAATAAGGGAATTATGGCTTTGTTCGTAGGAAATAGCGGCAACTCTCGCTCATACCCCAGGGAGGAAAAGTCAAGGCTAACGATTGAAAGAAGGCTGAAACAAGATTTGACATCAAGGCTGGATAAAACAAACTTGAATCAAGCTTCTCTCCATTGTTGAATCGTATATTGATTCCAGCATGGGGTGTCAATATATAATCAAGCCTTGGTTTAAGGTTGGAACAGCATTGGTGCTCAAGACTGGAATATTGAAGCCCAAGTAGGAATGAACGATCGAAACGAGGTTCGATCAGGCTTGATCCAGGATTGACAAAGACTGGTCGAGCCTCGATACAAGCTTGGGTGTAATGATTGGATA
>JAPYZM010003231.1:0-11680 GCA_030522845.1 Psyttalia concolor
GACGAGCGGGAGGTTGCTAATAGAGCAACCGCCTGTACCGACATGGTTTTTCTGTGGTTTCCCATGTCAACTCCTATGTTCTATAGGAGTGCAAATGCGATACAGTGTAGGACCCACAGCCGCATGCATAGGGTGAGGATAGGGCCGATTAGCTTCCGTATGGAGGGCAGAAAGAGGGCCGTAATATAAAAAAAAAAGTTTATTTAATTGAGAAAAACATCTTACATTCATTTCAACTTTTGCGCATTTCCTAAACAGGATTTTCTTTTCCGCACAAGTTTAAAAGAGATTAGTGTAGAAATTTTATGTCCTCGAAACGGAAAATCGTTGAACAATTCCCCTCAATCACCCATGTTTTTTCTACTAATTAAAGGAATTTTTTCATGCAATGACAAATTCATTTGATCATATGTGGAATTTTGACGATGTGCTTGAAAGTTTCGGATATCATCAAAATTTCAATAATCAGCTGCCTTAAAAATCCAAGTATTCAGATTTTCCCAGTTAAATAGAAATTTTATGAATAATCTGATAATAAATTAAATTCCAATTTAAAACATTGGAAATTTAAATAACATTATTGTTTAATTTCCAATCGATTTTTGATAGTATATCCAATGACTCTCGGAATGAAAGGTCTATAGGTCCTTGTCCCCCACAACTTACCCTCAAATAAACAAACAGTGATAGTCTGTGTATTCGGGAGAACATGAGGGAGAACTCAAGAGAGTAAATGTGAAGTGGAATAGCCAGATGCATCGAATATAGGCGCTCCCAGAAGAGCTTTAACCGACTTGACTGTCTGACGGCCGCAGGCCATAGAGAGTTTTCAAAGTATACGCGGGCAAGTTTGAGCGCCATCCACTGGGGAGGTGAAGCGGAGAGTGAGAGAGAGAGAGAGAGAGAGAGATAGTGGGAGTGAGAAGAAGAGAAGGAGGGGGAGGACGACGAGTGCTTATAGATAGAAAGGACAGTAGATAGGTCTGTGTTCACACGCGCGTGCTATGGCATTACGTACCTACGTGCTAGTCTAGCCTCGCTTTTACTTGGCTGTAGAGCTTTTCCCTCGAGGGGGCCTACTCGGAGACACTTTCGAAATTGCATTCGATCCGGTGGTGCACCAATCGACCTTCAAGATAGATCTCAGCCTCAAGATTTTATGGTAAAGGAGGAGCGCCGGTTAGATACTAAGTTATTTTGCCGAGGGAATACCACGGGAGGACGGAAATTGCCGCGTTATGACGCCCGATAATTGGGATTCACTTGATTTTAAGGAGACTTTTCAATTATAATTGCAGGTTGAATTCATCAAGTGCACTACCAAGTTCAGAAGAAGTGAAGATAATTCCCCCATGCAGGCGGCAACTTTTTAATCAACTCTTTTGATGCGCTATTTATGTACAGAATTAGGCAAATTTGTGGTATAATTTTGTTAAGGAATGTTTAATAGAAAAAGGTCTATGGAGCTAGAAAAAAGGAAGAATAGAAAAATTTGTGAAACGCATGCCTAAAATTTATTGTAAAAAAAAAGTTCAGCAAAATGTGTTGCAAAAATAATTAATATTCGGTACTGGTGAGAACCTCCTTTCTAGCTCAAAGTCAGTAAAAAAAAAATATTTATTTGAAATTTCATTGACCCTTGAGACGATACTCCGTTGACTCCCTACGGAAAAAAAACCTCATCCCCTATGGTTCTTTGTTTATAGATTATTCCAGGAAGCATAAAAATCTGCTTTATTGCGCAATATTGGGGGGAGTGGGCCGGCAATAAAAACACGAGGACTATTAAAAAAACGTCATAAAAATAATGAAAACGAAAAATCGAGGAAAAAAAGGGAGTATAGAAATGGGTGAAAAAAATGATAAAAAATAAAGAGTGAAGGGGATTTTGAAATATGGAGCAGAATGCAGCAGCTGACGGGTAACATGTCACATTATTTTTGCAGGCGGCGATGCAACACGCACTGAACAGGCCCAGTCAGCGGAATCGGCAATAAACGTACAATTTTTCTTTTATTTTTCAATGTTATTTTCTCACCAACAGTATCTTTTTATTTACCCATTGTACTACGGTAAACAAATAATACTGACATTTGACAATCAATTGTCAATTTTTGCCAAAACAATCTAAATCATTGACACGGAGAGAATTGTTTTAGTAAAAACTACCGTGTCGTTTAGTAATGGTGCAGCATCTTCGACGTTGGATAATTTTTATCGCACCCCTCGATAAATTTTATTAAGTGGTCAACAAATTTTACTTAAGTGGTTCAGTAATTTTCTCCGAGCGCCAAATACTACACGTTTATATCAGTGCAGACACTTTTTTGTTCTGGGGTTTTAAATTAAGACGTTTCGAAGTCCCCACCTAATTTCACACTGTACCCGTAACTTTCAAGACGAATGCATTAAGGAGCATATCAAATTATTACAATTTCGAAGATGTAATGATTCGTCTCGAGTGGCCAATTAGTGTTGCCAAGTACCAACACATTAATCGTTTCTACAAGTTAGAATAGCTAGTACTCACGTACATTTAAGCTTCAACTGAATTACTATCGCGGGAGCAGAGTCAGCTTAATCACCACAATCGACTTAATTCCTAGAACCTGCCCATATTTGTATTTCTGTAGAAGTATTTAGAAGAAATATGGGAGGCAGGCATAATTTCATTTTTTACATGAAAAATGGCAATTATTTTTATAGCGCTACACGTTCTTGCTGCGTCAAACGAATTCATTGAAAGTGATTTTGTCTCAATTATTATTAATAATCATCAAAAATTATGACCTAGTAAACAGATTGTCGACAAATTGTCGATGTTCTGTTCAATTTTGGAAAACTACTTATCTCCATGAGTGCTCAGTGATTCCTCTTTCTATGTCAATTTGGCCTGCTATGCCTTCTTTTCGCCCTCGGATCAAGAAGTAGAAGGTGCGACGAATTTCCGAATTCACACATTAGGTGTGATGCATTATACATATATCCGATAAAGCACTAAGTCTCATACTCACTGCCCCTCTTTTATTCATTTCTAAATTTTGACAGTTATAAAAATCCAATAAGCTTAAAAAATCAGGAGAAGAATATATTATTTCCACAAATTTTTCTCTTTTCCACACGATCAATCACCGCATATCAATTTTACATAAGTATTAAAGACATGCACACATTACATAAGTCTATTAAATTTGAGGAAATATGAGGTTAAAAAAGGCTGGGCTAGATATATTATTCTAGCGATTGGAGTCTTTATAACCCTTACAACTCGACTTTTGCTCATAAAAATACCCAATCCCCCCAAAAAAATCATAAAAAAAATAGTTCCCGGCAAGATTCAGGACGGAAAAGATAGATCAATAATCGTCCTCGAAAAGTATGAAATAATTTTCACCCGGAACTTTTACATCTCCCCGAAAAGTCCGCAGCACAGCCAACTTTTAACCATTCACATCTATATCGATGAAATATTAGTACGACCGTAAGAGAAACCCACCGGTGTGAAAATACTATCGCTTTCCAATAATATAAAGAATCGCAAAAATCGAACCAAAAGTGCGAAAGAGATCGGCTTTCCAGTCCCGAAACTGAATATATCGTCCAAAGTATCCATACCGGGTGAACCCTTCCTCTCTTTTGCATACCTCCTTTTTCTTCCAATTCCCGAACGATCCCACTTTCTCAGCCATATGGTGGCCCAAACGTATTTCATATTAGGAGGCAATTTTTTATTTTTTTTTTTCAAGTCGGTGGGGACACATTTCACCACCACCCCCGGCGGACGCGTATAAATTCATACTACTGAGTAGTGAATAATATTCGATTTTCATATTCGAGGCAAGAAAAAAATGATACAAATTCTGATTTAAGGAAACAATAAAAATTGAATGCCATTCCACTTCCGCGAGGGATGGTGGAATTTGTGAGAGGCTGAGAATGAAAAAATGGGAAAAGGAAATATTTGGGTTGAAAACAATTTGTCAGATTTCGTTATAACGTGATAAAATGAGTGTTGAGAATTAATTCAACATTTTTTTTTTCAAAGTGCACCCCAAGTGCACATTTCGCTCTTCATTTGCTCTATATCATCAATGAATTTGGGAAATAATCAGTTAAAATATTTACTATGCCCCGGCTGGCAGGTTCTTCATCGCCCCAATTTCCTCCATTAGCACAAAAAAAAACTGCTTCTAACACAAAACTTCCCTTAATGTCTCAACTCCCGGGAATTGAGATTTGAAATAGGTTCAATTAACAACGGTGTTACATTCTGATTATTGTATAAGCCTCTGCACGTGATTTATGTGACGAGGCGGAAGTACTAAAGCTCGGTTATAGCGGTTGGGGGAAAAAAGAAAACGAAAGGCTGGCTGGAAATTCTACGAGTGAGGATGAAAAAACGACGGCCTTTTTTTCCCTCTCTCTCCTTTCCTCAAGGAGTGTTTCGGTGAAATAGTCTGGCAACTGCCTTGCCAAATACACGTACAGATATATGCCACGTTATTACCCCCTCCCCTTGCCGTCCCCGCGCCACGTCTCAGGATGAAGTTCCCTCGGTCTTCCTTTATATCGTTATCGGAACGATGTCCTAAAGTACGAGCGAAACGGTCGATAGAGGGACAAGATACCGTAGAATAGGAGGGGCCGAGAAGAAAAAAAAATCATCGGGGGTGATATTTTCACCGAAGCGTGTGGAAGTAATGTCCGAGTGGTAAATCCTCGAGTCATCTACACTCGAAGTAATACGCAAGATGGTAACAGGAAGAACCATACGACTGACAAAACGAGAGAGTGAGAGGGACGGACAGAAATGGTCTCCCAGGATTTACGGTGGCAAGATAGGGGAGGGGAGAGGGTGTCCCTATATGCTTGCTGGACTGTGTGCACTTTGGACCCGTAAAAGATATTACCCCGACGATTTTTCCCTTTACCCTTGGATCTGTGCAATGCCGCAAACAGAGCTTTCCCTCTCACTCTCGTTTTCCCTCATCTCATTCATCTTCTTCCACACATTCTGTTTTCGTTTCGACTATGTTACTTACGGTTAAAAATTCGAAGTTTATTTTACTGCCTCATTAATAACACGATAAGAGACTTTAACTTCAACTCCATCTGATTCCTGAGAAAATTCGGGTTGCCTGTACGATCTTGGAAGGATCGAATCAAAATATAGAATTAACTTGGATGAGATCAAAAAATCTACTCGAGCCATGAAAAGCAATCAGCCCGAACCACATCGTGATTGAGTTGTGAATAAACCTATTAAATCTTGAGTGCACAATTAAACTCGCAACACTATCTGACACTGAAATCCGATAAACTTATCTACGAAATTCGTAAAATCCTTTGACCTACACACATCCATTCATAATACAGAGTTCTGAGCAACGCGTAGAGCCTCGTTAATCTTCACTAAAGGTGCGTCAAACTAATGACGGAGGCTCCCCGATGCGCCTAGTATTCGCGTGGGGTACACACAGTGCAGGAGGTACAGTAGAAGGGCGTCAGTTCCCCCCATGAGGCCTCTACCTCAGTCTCGAATTAACCGTAATGGAATAACGATCTCACGTTCACCGCGAGTATAATGCCTGACAAAACGGCACCCGCTTCTACATTAAGGAGAGAATGGAGAAACTACAAGAAAGTACACCACCATCTCTACCTCCTCACCCTCCCCTTTTCGCAAGGCTCACTCGTCTGGCTTAAGCCTTTATTTACGACTCCAACGGCTACAATTCAACTTATACACATAAAATCCACTGAAAGGTGGAGATTCTACTTACATTCAAAATACTTCTTAACATTAGTCAGTTGAAACTAAAGATCTAATAAAAAAACATTCAAGAAATATTAAAGTCGACAGGGTCGCACCTCCTTCAACCCACGCCCCCCTCCTCTTCCCTTGAGCGGTGCTGTGATTCAATTTGCGAGTTGTTGTAGTAGAGGTGTTAAACTTTTTAACACGGAAAAATGCCACTAATTCCAAACGTCTGCGCAACTTTCGTTCCTCGGATTTCTTTTGCTATTAGTTTTTTTTTTTATTTCGTCTGAAAATAAAAGTTAAAAATTAAGAAACAAGCTGAGGAGTAGTAAAAAGGGGGTCACGAACGTGCTCACAGCGAACTGGCGCGTGGACTGGCTAGAGGGAGGGAGATAGTTGGTGAAAAGTGGATGAATAAATGGAAGCCGAAGAAGAACAGCCAATGGAACATCGAAATTGGAACGATTGGAGGAATGGAGTGCTTGTCGTTAAAAGATTTTGAGAATTTACAGGAAATTGCATTGACATAGTCTTAGAGATCAATTATTTTGGATGCTAGGATGTTGATGTGGAGATGTTTCAATTTATTTGACGATATTTAAGTAACTTTGAGCATCTTTGAGCTGATCTATTGTAATCTTGAGTGCAAGCTAGTGGTCGGAGCGTTAAACTTCAAATTAAAGTTTTCAGCAATTTTGAGACATATTGAGTCGGACTACAATAGCTCTAAGTTTCCAATTCAAAGTCCGTATTCATTGGATGTAATTAATCATCAATCATTATTACAATTGAAATAACTTCGAATAGTTCAAATCACTCAATTCCGGCAATCGCCTTCAAACCAACGACCCCAAATACATGCCACCAAGTACCCCTTCCAAATCCCTCACACCACCAGAAATTGAAATTGCAAACGAGTAATAACTGAATAATTCGATGCCCCTTTCTGTCCATCGTCTCGGCCGCCTACTCCGCGATTTGGCGCAATCGTCTCATTAAATTCGACAAGCACTTGCTCGAGACACGCTTCAAGAGTCATGGTAATGGAGGAAAAGGAAAGATAGGGTCGCACGCCTGGTTGCCCCAGGCCTCCAACGATAAATCGGTAGTTTTCAGAAATGCTTTCTAATGAGATACTTTGATGGAGAAATTCGTCCCTCAAAGGTTTCCCTTCTCATCCTCTCAATTTTTATTCCTCCGCCAAGTACCGTTGACGCTAATGTCACAAGATGCATATAACCATCGGGTTTAAAACTTTACAATACCGACATGATACTTTTCACCAAGTTAAAACCCCCTTGTGTTCTCTTTTTGAATTTCACCCCTCTTCTCTATTTTCATTTCTTCTTTTTCCTGCCCATCCCTGCAAAGCCATACTCCACTGAAGCTATCGCCGTGACCAAGCATCGTCGTGATTTTTCCGTACGGCCATGAATAGCAACGAGTAGAAAAACACAAAAGTTTCACCGAGGTCCCCCGTGTGCCCATCCCCCTTCAGCCTCCTCCTCCTCCCCCCATAGGAAAAACTTTTTCCTTCAAGTTAGCCGCAAGACCTCTTAGCCGCATCGGGGAATAGTGGAGGAGTGGGCAAAAACCACCAGTAAACGGTTGAGAGAGACTGCACCTTGGGTGGAACTCGCGACGACGGTACTACGGTGTGTTTCATGATGGCGAGGAAACCGGGGGGGGGGGGATGGAGGGGGCGTTTGTCCCGAGCGTACAATGCCCGCTATACTCCCGGGCACTTTCCTCTCCTCTGGGTAATCGTGGCCTGTTCCCATCCTAGTCACCCAGTAATTAATGGCATTAATCGACTGGCTACTAGGGATTGTAGGTAGAACGATGGGTGACACTGGCCAACCGCTTCTCGTATGGTATGCCTTATAGTGTTGGGTCAGTGAGGGCGGAGAGGGGGGCAATGACATCTGCAGTGATGTGATTTGCTGGAGATTTCATGTTACCGATCGGACAATTTCGAAAACTTATCTCTTTCGACGAAGTAAAAAACAACGGGAGCAATGATCAATGAGGTAAGAATGGATGAACAGTTGTCTATATATAATTATCAGCATCATCTGATCCATTTCGGAATAATTGAATATGCTTGATACTATTCCAGATGAAATTTGAGATTCATTTGTGCACGTCGTAAGCTAATTTGAAAATTTCCTAGCTAGTCCCAGCTAGTCTAAGTAAAGTTTAATCATCAATGATATTTTTGCGATTTGGCGCATGTATGGCGATACCTGAGATTACCAAAATAGTGAAGTGGATGCCTATGGAGACTTCTCTGGGAGTTTTGAGCGGAAATTTGAGATTAATTTTTAATTCTACGATAAATCGAACTGTGTTGAGCAAGCTTGAGTCAGTGTCTATCACGTTCAATAAATATGAATCATCAGCAATTGCTTTTAATTAATAGTATCATCAGAAATCTATTCCAGATAGACAATGATCAATTACGTCTGGAGTGAGGGGAAATCAATTACAACTTGCGACAGTGTTATCCCCAGGATTTTACTCATGTTTGAGCATGCTTGAGCTTGTCTGAGCATACTTGCGTAAGTTGGGGATTCCGGGGTAGAACCGTTTGGTCCGGTGGTATCGACAATTTATTTCCCCAGATGCATTTCGTAAAAAGGAACTTTGCCGGGCTAGAGGTGAGTGCGGAAGTGCCCATGGGGGTTAACCCGGTGATATTCTCTCCCTTGAGACAACCTCACACCCTCTGATATCTTTCTCCTCAGCCGTGTTCATCCTCTAACAATGTTTCCATGTGCCACGTCGATAATAAATTTACCCGGGAAAATCCTTCGCGTCATGGCGTGATTGGAGCCGGATTGGGAGTGGGTGCTATGGAGGTGTGTGAGAAGAAACGTCGGGGATTGACGGTGGGGAAAAGCGGGAGAATAGTGATGCGTCGAGGGAGTGAGGAAAGTTTGACGTAGAACTGATTGGCGGTAGGTTGAAATGAAGGATTAATGGTAAGAATGGAGTTGGTGAGTGGAAATTTTCAATTCAAACACGCAAGTGGGGAGGTTCGTGGGGAGAGTGAAATTGTTGAGGGTTTAGGTAAATCAAAAATTTTTTTAATGCCCCGAAGATGATCAAGTTCTAGTTTATCGGCGTTTTCCTGTGTTACGTGTTGGGATGTAACTGCAATTTACTTTGGGAACCTCAGTCGTACTAGGGGAAAAAATGGAATGCACCAATGAGCTATAGAAAGATGCTCAATAAGCGTTCGATAGCAAAATATATCCGGTTAAAAACTGACACACGAAGTAGGTAAGCTTTTCCCAGTGACAACTTTACTTCTTCCATTAATCAACCCTTCCTTTGTTGTTAGCCAAAGGCAGACGGTTGTTCTTCACGCTCTGTGGCTCCCGTTGTTTCCCTGGCTCTCAGCGTTAATGCTCTGTAGTCGCTCTCTTGCCTTCGCTCGGTGGTGTACAATCCCTTTCCCTCAGCTTCCTCCCTCGTTCCACCGCCAAAAAAGACAGGCAAACAAAAAGAAGTAGCGAGTAAGTATCAAACCCTCTCTCCACCCGTTGCTCCATTTCCCGCGTGTACACACGAGGGAGAGAGAATTGAGAATAGTTCGACATGGGTTGTACCTTCGGGGGATTTGCGAGACCGACACAGAACCCTCACGTTGTTGTCCTTATACCACACATTCAAGATCACGTAATTACAGAACGGTGTACCATTTTCCACACAGTGCCCCACAATGAATTTTTCACTTGGTTGTGGAAGGGAGTGACCCAATAGAATCAGAAATTGATGATGCTGGGTGTAGTGAGAATTGATTAGGGTCGCGTATTGATGGGGATATAGTTGATGAGAATGATGAATTTATTGAGAACTGTGGAAATGTGGGGGACCGAAGGATTTCTTGGAGAACAATTAGGGCTGGAAGGTAATCATTCTCATTTCAAACAAGGATTTTCTTTCAACTGTTTTATTGCGGCATAAAACAATTTGGGATTATGAGCGTATGTGCTGAGGAAATCTGTAAGAGCTGAAGGAGGTATTACCAAAATCCGAGCTTATTCAACTCAATATGGAGAGTTTGCTCTAATAATTAATGAATGTTTTCTGAGGAAGCGCCCCCGCAATCTACTCTAGAATATTGATGATGATGAATTGATGCTTGATTGAGAGGAAACTAATTGGAAATTATGGTAGAGTCACCTCTACAGTTTCACTCATGCTTGGATATGCTATAGATGATTTGATTAGGTGCAAGTAAGTTTTAGAAAGTTATGGCTTGTCTGACCTCAAGTCAAAATTACAACTCGGAATTTTTTAATTGATATTCAAAGGCAATTAAGTTGAAGTTAATTCATGTACTTGAGCTCATCCGAAGTTGTGTGAGTAAGCTTGAGTAAGTTTGAGCAAGTTTAAGATAATTTGATTGCACTTGACGCATTTTGTAATTGAATTCCATCTTTTTTTTTCTCTCTTTTATGAAGCTATACTTCTTTACGGAGAATGACTCATCGTCACGTTGGTAACATGTCAATTCTTCCACGATACATCAATCAACTAACCATAGTACAGCAGTTCAACAACTCACCTCGTATGCTGTGGGCTGAACATCCGACTCCAACCAAAAGTTTTAGAATGTCACGGGGATGCTGCGTGGCTTGTTAAATCGCTGGAGTTGTTAGGTGAGGGTCATATGTACTATTGATAAAACCCGAGTAGGCTTGAGAACCCCATTCGACAATGCCTGCAAAATCCCTGACACAAGTAACTCCTCTCATCCAGCCACTTCTCCATGTACCTTTGACTCTTCGACATCAACAAATATGGGAATGGCTGAAGGTCTATGGTTACACGGTAAAATAGAGGGCTTTATCCTTTTTCTCCCACGTTTCAGAGTACACTTTTACGGTTAACGAAGCCAGTGCAAGCACAGCTTTGAAACCTTCCTCCAGAGAAAAGAAAGTTTGTTTGCACATGGTAAACTACAGTTAACTGTAACAAAAAAAATAGCATCGAGGGCATTTGGTTCCATTCAAGTGTAATCGACTTGACATAATTCTCCAGTAGTTAAAGAAATATTCACCACAAAGAGAACGTTGATTCTCATTGTGCCTAGGACATGAATACAACGATGATGAAATTAAAAAACTCTCCAACGCCATCATATTACCTATCTGTGTTAATTATTATCCATTGCATGTATCCCACACTTGAATAAATCTCCAACAAATTGCTGCTGATTAAATCCTCAATTCATCGTTCATTATATCAATTTTCCATTGAACATGTGAAAAACCCTTTCCACCTCGTTCTCTACCATGATTACCTCAAATTCGTTGGAATGACGGAAACTTAGTAGGGACCATGCCAATAGCGTGATCATCGACTGTTCTGTATTGTACCGTACATTATGTACTGCGGTAGAAATTCCGTCGATTCAATTCATTATCTGACAATCATGAATATTACATGAAATAAACTGCGTTATTTCATGTTTTATATGCTAGACACGTTCTTACTCATAATTAAAATTGAACACTTTGGTTGTCTTTTTTAGACATTTGTGGTTCCGAACCATAATTTTTAACTTCCCGATAGGAAGTTATTGGTTTTACCCCGAAAATGCAAATCGCTAATTTTGTGAAATGTCGACGTTCCATGACCAGGAGAAACCCCCCGATGTTTTTTATCAAGTTGTACGTGTGTGTGTGTGTGTGTGTGTGTGTGTGTGTGATCACTTTTTTTTGTTCACGTTCTCGCACGAACGGATGGTGCGATCGAAAAAATTTTCGTCGCGATCGATAGATCTCATCAAGGACAAGATCGGATAAATTCGGGAGCGAAATTCCCCCACCCCTTTTTCAGTTTTTTAAAAAATAAGGATTACAAGAAATTATGGGGTGATTTCACCTTTCAATTCCTTTCGTTCAC